>JBBGZY010001976.1:0-93850 GCA_037952925.1 Lithobates clamitans
CTCACACTCTACGGAGCTTACCGACCCCCAACAAGGCACCATACAGAGGTATCTACTTAGAACTACGCCGATTGATCCCCGAACTCCCAAAGACAAGATGGCACCCGGCCGCAACCCGGGGAAGACCAAGCCTCCCGCCTCAGCAGCAGCTCACAAGGCAGAGGACAATAATGAGAGACTTCAAAATTCTACGGGAGAGCCCTCAGCCTCCTCCACAAGGTCAGTCTCATCGTCCGACACAGGTACCGGGGAATCCCAGTCTGCTACGCATCCCCTATCAGGAGAACCCATTAGATCGGAAGCTGCTGCCCTCCTCTCTGCCTTCAGAATGGATTTCGAATCCTGGGCAAGCAAAATGGAAGATTCCCTCCACGTGGAGCTGAACGCCCTGAGGCAACAAGTCACAGCTAACGAGGAAGCAGTATCGGTCTTAACCACGGCTCAGGATGACCACGAGGCACGTATAACAGCCCTTGAATCCTCATCCGCGACACATCTTAGGCGCATACGTCACCAGCAACTCCGCATAGAAGACAGCGAAAGTCGCAGAAATAACATTAGACTGCAAGGCATACCGGAGGCAACATCTGGAGCAGAATTGAAACCCACTGTCATAACTATCCTCAATAAAGCACTGGGAAGAGAGGCAACATCACCAATTGAACTGAATCATGTTCACAGAGTAGGAGGACCAGGGGGGGCCCGAGATGGTCGCCCCCGCGATGTTCTATGTCGGGTCCACTATTACACTTTAAAGGAAGAGATCATGCGAAAGGCATGGAACTTGGGTCCTGTTGACTTCTTTGGTGCCCCTATTCACCTATACCCTGACTTATCTCGCAATACGCTGTATATGCGTAGAGTGGTGCGCCCTCTACTTGACCTTATACGGCAAGCTGGAGCTACCTATACATGGGGTCACCCCTTCAGCATCAAGGTGACACGGGGCGGCAACAGGTTTACGCTCTCTGATCCAGACCAACTGCCCGACTTTTTCCTCTTTATCGAACAAGATCCAGTGGAAGTTTTGAACTGGTTAGACCCTCCAGAGGATAGATCAGGCCAGGTGGGACTTGGTCCACTTCCACAGCGCCGCAGACGTCCTAGGTCCAGATCAGTTTCCTCTGGCCCAGGGATAAGAAGACCTACTTCCCCAGAAGATTAACTCAACAGTTAATTAGAGACTGATGGCTTGTTTTGTCTCCACTGGTTCTTTCCCTGCTCTTTGCCAATTTACAATTTGGCTGGGGTTCGGGTGAGAACATAGATTGGAGTCAATCTTATGCCTCTCATTATGAAGAGCGTCAGGTAATGCGAATGTCTACCAATGCTATGTTTTTGTGTTTTTCTTTTTTCCTTTTTATCTGACGTTTTTCTAAAGATGTTTTGCATTGTCTCAGATTGATTCCTCTCACCTTCCCATGATGATATATGCAGTGGGGGAGGTGTAGCGGGAGTGGGGGGGATACCTTCCTCGGAGGGGGGTTTGGTACCCGGTTTTACTCGGTCTCTGCTACAGAGAATATAGGGTTTAAAGGACGTTACACATGGAGCAGAGGATTGCCCCCATGGGGGGATCCCCCACTCTCCCTGCCCTCCATATACCCACCCAATTGTCTTGGCGCAATAACTTTCTTTATATACATGAGACAATGCAATAGTTTTATATATACCTCAGGGTTACTTATTTAAATCCAATGCACACACTTGGTTGATTGTTATCATTTGTTGTGGTTAAGCTGCCTTATGCCCCACACTCGTTTTAAATATCAAGTGTGCCACACATACTACTTGCATGCCTGATATGCTGTCGGGAACACGGCTCAGACCCATTCATCTCGACTTTTCCCCCACAATAGGACAGGCACGGTTTGTGCCTAAAACGTGAATTTTCACGCAGTGTTCTGCGTTCGCGGACACATTAGTTTTCCAGACACATCTTTTTAGGTGTCTTTTCATTTATATCGTATTTCTTCTATTATCCTCACGCTCCTTTCATTTTTCTTCCTCCCCTCCCTCTCTTCCCCCCCTTTGTCTGTTTATCTTTTTTTTCATCTCTTCTTTCTTTTTCTTTCCTGCTCCCTATACCTTTCCTCCATATCTTAATACTTTCTCCCTTTTACAGCTTTTGGCACTCCAGCATGGCTCACACGGTGACTTTGCGCCCACACCTGAAACTTTGTTCGTATAATGTAAACGGACTTAACATAGCGTCGAAACGTGGGCAAATTCTATATCAGATGCACAAAAGACAGGTCAGCATACTCTTGCTGCAGGAGACCCACTTCCATTCTGACTCCACTCCTTCCTGCTCCAATAGATATTTCAATAGATGGATACACAGTACCAACCCGACACAAAAATCTAAAGGAGTATCTATTGCGTTTCATAAAACACTCCCTATTGAGCTGCTTGATCAGGTGACGGACCCCCAAGGCAGGTATGTCTTTGTAAAAATTTTATTATGGGGGACTAAATTTACAATAGCCAACGTATACTTGCCTAACACACACCAAGTCCCATCAGCCTTGCAATACCTAAAGATTTTGGCGGGTTTCACGGAGGGCAAGCTCATACTCGGAGGGGACTTCAATATTCCCCTGGATCCACTTTTGGATTCATCGACATCCCGTTCGTCTATATCCTTTCCAAAAATACGGGCCCTAAAACGTACCATATACAATATGCATCTCATAGACGTATGGCGAATACTGTACCCGGATTCACGAAACTACACACACTTCTCCAACATCCACCAATCATACAGTCGTATAGATTATTTTTTAGTCGAGCACGGCTGCTTAGATTGGTCCCCCAATTGTGAAATAGACCCTATGGTTTGGTCCGACCACTCACCCATATTCCTGACGCTTACAATCCCCTCTACTCCAATAAAAGAATGGACATGGAGGTTAAATGACTCTCTCTTGACTGAACCAGGATTTGAAACACAGATAGCAGAGACGATATCAAACTTTTTCACAGATCACACATCTGATGACACCTCACCACCCATGAAATGGGAAGCATTGAAGGCGGTATTACGGGGTAGGTTTATTCAGATGGGTGCTCGCATGAAAAAAGAACGTTCAACTGCGATAGTTACGGCAGTACATAAGCTAAGGACACTAGAAACTACTCATAAACGCTCCCCGACGGTTGAACTGCTTACGGAGGTTTCTTCTGCTCGCACCCAGCTTAGAGAGTTATATGAGGCATCAGCCCGCACGTTTGCGAACAAACTAGCTTTTCATCAATATAAATTTAGAGATAAATGTGGTAGATCCCTGGCTCGCACCCTCCACACCAAACAATCTAACTCCTTTATACCTCATATACGGGACAGCTCTGGGAAAACTGTCTCATCACCTTCCGAGATGGGACAGGTGTTCCGGGACTTTTATCAATCCCTATATAATATACCTGCAGCGAGCTCCACTGATCCTCCCCTCACTACAGCGGAAACACAAGCCTTATACATCGAGCAAACTGCATTACCCACTCTAGATGGCGAGACGATAGAGGACCTTGAGGCCCCGATTTCGGAAGACGAGGTTGCCCGCGCCATTACTTCTACCCCATCTGGTAAAAGCCCGGGTCCTGATGGCTTTACTCCGAAATTCTATAAACAATTTGCTACCCTTCTTACTCCCTTCTTGACAAAAGTATTTAACTCCATCTCTGAACGATCAGTGTTCCCACCACAAACCTTAGAGGCACATATTACCCTCATCCCCAAACCAGACAAAGACCTGAATGTTTGCGCTAATTACCGACCTATTTCGCTAATAGGAGTAGATCTAAAGGTGTACGCAAAAATTTTAGCTAATAGGTTGCAACCATTGTTACCCCGTTTAATACACCTAGATCAGGTTGGCTTTGTGAGTGGAAGGGAGGCGCGTGACAACACCCTAAAAACACTCCTCATTGCGGATTATGCTCGGGCCCACAATATCCCATTGTGCCTTCTCACAGTCGATGTGGAAAAAGCCTTCGACCGTGTCGACTGGCAATTTCTCCGCTTATCATTACAACAACTAGGTCTAGGCCAAAACATGATCTCCAGAATAATGTCCCTCTACACATCTCCTTCCGCTAGGATTAGACTAAACGGCTCCCTATCCCCTAAGTTTACTATACACAACGGAACGCGGCAGGGGTGCCCCTTGTCCCCTATTCTTTATGTAATTGTCATGGAACACCTAGCCATTGCCCTTAGAAACAATCCGGCCATACATGGCGTTAGAGTAGGCCCACTACACACTAAAATTGCCCTATTTGCTGATGATCTACTCATATTTGTAACCCAACCACAAATTTCTCTACCCTCCATTATGCAGGAGTTTCAGAGGTATGGAGAGGTTAGTAATTTTAAAGTTAATCTAAATAAGTCAGAAATCCTCAACATTTCACTCCCAACAGCGGCTCTACAACAGCTTACGACTTCCTTCCCTTTTAAGACAAGCTCCACATCTATCCGCTATCTAGGAATCCATATTCCAACAGTCTCATCCCAACTATTCTCCAGCAACTTCACCCCTTTACTTACCAGAACTCAAGCGGATCTGACCACATATGCCTCTAAACAGCTCTCCTGGCTGGGTAGGGTGAATGTCTTGAAGATGGATGTTCTCCCTCGATTCTTATACCTTTTCCAGACCATTCCTATCTATATCCCCACCTCGTTCTTCAAAAGGCTCCGTCAGATCTTCTCTAAATTTATATGGCAGGGACGTCGCCCCAGGATAAAACATGACACAATGATTCTCCCGAAAGTCAGGGGGGGTGCGGGGGTCCCAGATGCCTCTATATACCATAAGGCAGCGGTACTCGTGCGTATAGTGGATTGGTTCCACCACTCTTCCTCCAAACTTTGGGTTCAACTAGAGAAATATCTTAATGAGGCTGATCTTTGCGCCCTGCCGTGGACCCCTATGGCTGGGCGTGGGGACGGCTTATTCTCCACTGCTCTTACTCGCCAAACTCTCCAGATTTGGGACCGCATGATCTCAGCGAGTAAATTGTCTAAAATCCAGGGCCCAATGACCCCTCTCTTCGGGACTCCGGCTTTCCCCCCAGCAGCGAACAAGTTAAGATTTGGACCCTGGAGTAGGGATAGCCATAGACGTTTAGCACAGGTCTTACGCGCTGACCCATCCTTGAGAACGGACATACCCTCTCGGACGGAATTAGGGACCTCAACAATGTGGTTACAAAGGGGTCAAATAACGTCATACATACGCACTTTCTCATCCATCTCAGAGATACTGGCCGACCCATCAGACTTTGACGAACTGCTTTTACAACCAGACCCACCAATACATGTAGTATCACTGTTGTATTCCCTACTACTGAACGAATACGCCCCTGACCTTCCAACATATACACAGAAATGGGAAGCGGAGCTGCAACACTCCATCTCCCCCACTGATTGGCAAAAAAGCTTTATCCTAACGCATAGGATTTCCCTGGCAACCAAGAACCAAGAAAAAGGGTTTAAATTATTAACGAGGTGGTACAGATGCCCAGTAGATATTAAAAAGTTTAACCCCTCTTTGACAGACGTGTGTTGGAGATGCCTGTCCTCTAGCGGGACAATGCTTCACATCTGGTGGGCTTGCCCTCCAATCTGGAAACTATGGCAAAAGGTCTTTGATCTTTACAGCAGGCTGATGGCGACATCAATCAAACCCACACCAGAGATAGCCCTATTATCTATACTCCCAGGCCCCCTCAAGTCGATTAAAAAAGACGTACTGCGCCACTTTCTGGCAGCAGTTAGGACAGTGATCCCCCGACATTGGAAAACGACAGATGTGCCTTCCTTGGGAGAATGGGTGGTTGAAGTGGACCAGATAAGAGATCTGGAGCGCCTGTTGGCGGAGGAAGTGGGAAAGGAGGAGCAGTTTACCGCCACCTGGACCTCATGGTCCATGTTTCGCTATTCTGATGAGTTTTCCCTTTGGGTCAGAGATACCCCACCCTTACCCGCCGATTAGCCATGCTGGAGTGCCTGGTGCCTCAGGTACCATCCCACACTTCTACTCACTTTCTTATTTCTGACTTTTTCTGTCTCCTCTTTGTTAAGTACTGAACCGACCACTCACATATATAGTTAAAGATCATATCGTTGGACTAGCTAAATGACTTGATTATCTATAATAGGTGAATAAAAGACTTCTACAGCAGTCTAATTCGTTGAGAGGGAACCCTCAGATAACACCAACCCGCGAAACTACAAGGTTCATTATATGTTGGCCCCCACCCGCATATTATTCCTCTCTTAGAATAAAGATTTCAATATACAATATGATATACCAGTAGTTCACCGAAAGCTGTATGTTAAAATGATCACTCCTGTTTATACATGGGTAAAGTACACCTCACTATTCTATGTATACTATATGTGTTGCCAAACTGTAAAGAATGGTATTTTTCTGTTATATTCTTTGTGTTCTTACTTTTGAAAATAAACTAAGATTGAAAACAGAGACAATAGTCAGACAAATAACACAGTGGCTGGAGAGTATGTAAGCAGCTTGATTGGCAGCAATGTAAGATGGAGAGACAAGGCAGTTTTTAAAAAAATGTATAAAATAAAAATTACAGTGATTATGCCGAAATATTGCAGAGACATGCTGCAAATCATGTAAACCTTTTAAGTGGGTCTAATTTGAAGAGGGAGAGAACCAAGGAGGTTTTTTTTTAGCAAGAAATAAATATTACACTGATTATATTAAAGACATTGTATGCAAGAAATGTGTGGACAATATACACCGCCTCTACCTCACATTAATCTGCGCCTCAAAATTACTCCGTAATTTGCTGTAGTAGACTGAAGCAGCTACTTTAAATAATAGACATGTAATCAAGCAATAAATCTTAAATCAGGAATAAACGTGCCAAGTCTCTGATTTCATTTTACTTATTGCAGTAGCGCTAAGTGTCCGATGTCATAAAACACTTTATATAAGACAAATGTTGGAGAAAAAAGGAAAGTTCATAATAAAGCTGTAGTCTGTGGTTATGTAGAAATATGTAGAAATCCTTCCACCAAGAGTGATCACCGCGTGAGGGGGTCACCCCCCGTGAGATTGCACTCACCACAATTCCAGTAACCACAAGCCTTTCAGTAGTTATCTTTAAAACTCTCCGTCTCCTTAATTCAACCACCAGATGGCGCAAACACTCTCGGTTAGTGTAACATAGGGAGAAAATAAAATACCATATAGCGTAATATTGCTTAAGGATTTTTATTTGATATGTAAGAAAAAACTCCCCCCTTCATAAAATATGCGTACCAGATGTACAATACAATTGAGCATTTGAAAAAAGTGCACTGTGCCTGTATTTTCGTCCCCCGGGAGGTGTTCCAGAATGCGCGCTGTGTACAGCTAGTAGTTCGCTTCCTAGTTACCTTCCGGTGCATGGAGCGCACACGTCACTTCGGGTAGATTACGTCCCTGACGCGTTTCGTCACTTCCGGACGTCGTCTGAGGGCGTAATCTACCATTCATTAGGCCGGCTTAAATACCAGTAACAGGTTTGAGCAGCGAATGAGGGAGGACAATCAACCAGCCACTCCCACTCAATGATGAATCCTCCCAGAGCTGTCAGCAAAGGAAGGTTAAAAACTCCATTGCTTATAATGTGCTGAATTTGTTTTAAACCTGATACTGCCGACTTTACAAAAAACTTGTGACTCATATGTCTTGTTCAAGAATCAATCTTATAGACATTTTACCTTTCACATAAATACACCTATATCATATATAATATTGTGTGCATTTTCTACGCATTAATGAGGTAAAATAAAACGGACATATGTATATTCATATTAATGGAATAAAAGCATCCTCCCATGTATTTACCCTGTTCTCTTTCAATCTGCTGTCACCCACCTAGGGTGAGAGCCCTCAACATAGATATGAAATAACATGAGTAATTGAACAAGAAGTAAATTTAAATATTAAATTAAATTAAGTTAAATATCTACACAATTTAATTAATTGATCAGATCTCTGAATAAATTAAATTGAATTATACACGGAGGATGCGATACAATGGCATTATACACATTTAATAGAATAAGAATTAAAAAAATACACCAATTAATGTGCGACCAAAAAAGGAATATGATCTAATATTAGTAAAATTCTAAAAAATTTCTATATATAAAAAAATATATAAAAAATATAAAAAAATATAATAATAATAGATGTCCAAAGATGTGAAGTATTAAAATTAAATTCATAATGTGATATAATTAAAAAAATATATCGAACAGGGACTGTATGAATATAAAATTGAAGATAAAATTGTATATGTTATGTGTCACTAATAAAACAATTTACTGTACATCCAGCTCTATATTGAGGCCTCTGGGGGAAAGAACATCCACGGAATAGATCCACCAAGTTTCGTGTTTAGATAATTCTCGGATACGGTTAATGCCTCTCCAATGGGTTTGGAGGTGTTCCACACCCCAGAATTCCAACCCCTTGGGGTCTCTATTGTGCTTCAACCTGAAATGTATGGACACATTATGATCTTTGTAACCGATTTTAATGTTATTAATGTGCTCTGCAATCCTAATCCGTAACAATCTTTTAGTACGGCCTATATAAATCAGGCCACAGGGACACCTTAGAGCGTAGACCACATAAGTGCTATTGCACGT
Source organism: Lithobates clamitans (assembly GCA_037952925.1). NCBI lineage: Eukaryota > Metazoa > Chordata > Amphibia > Anura > Ranidae > Lithobates > Lithobates clamitans. The sequence continues at coordinate 8,681 of JBBGZY010001976.1, forward strand.
GATAAATTGCTTTATATCAAAAGAACGATTGTTTACTGGAGATATAAAGTTGTCAATGCCCCTCAGGGGTCTAGCGACTTCTCTGCATACTTTGCACTTTCTGCACGCAAAGAAACCACTTCGATCCCAAAACGTCTGAGGTCGTTTGGGGGGATCTATGACTTTTTTAACTATTTTATCACCAAAATTCGTGGACTTTCTATAAATAAACTGAGGTACAGGTGGAAGAACATTTGTCAGTTTTTTATCCATCAGAAGGATGTGCCAGTGTTCTCTAAAGATATCCTCAACTTCTTTATACTGGGAGTGAAATTTTGAAATGAATCCCCATTCATTATTCCGTTCATTTCCTTTCTTAGAGGGCGTTTCCTGGCATGGTTCTTGTAGGCATTCTGCTCTGGGTAGAGCTGCTACTTCTTCTACCACTTTCTGTAGCATCACTGGTTTGTATCCTCTAGCTTCGTATCTTTCCATGAGAATTTTCGATTGTAGAAAGAATTCGGTTTCTTCGGAACAATTTCTTTTCACCCTCATGATCTGTCCTTTCGGAATATTTTTGAGCCATAGGGGGTGGTGGCAACTAGTGATAGGTAAATAGCTGTTCCTATCTGTTTTTTTAAAAAAACACCTTGGTCTTCAATTTGTCATTCCTTCTATATATAGTGACATCCAAAAAATTGATCGTGTCATTATGCCAGTTGGAGGTCAATCTAATATTGTTATCATTACAGTTTAAAACTTGTAAAAACTGATCAACTGACTCTGGTGATCCGGCCCAAATAAAAAACAAGTCATCAATAAAACGTTTGTAAAAAATTAGTTCCGGACGTCGTTCTTTGAAAATAGTCTTGTCTTCCCACTCTGCCATGAAGAGATTTGCGATGCTCGGCGCAAATTTAGCGCCCATCGCTACGCCTCTCTGTTGTGTATAAAAAGTATTATCATACCAAAAGTAATTGTGACTGAGGCAGAAGTCGAGAGTGTTCCTTAAAAAAACTTTTTGATTAAAGGGCAAATCATCTCTTTGACAGAGGGCCCAGTTGAGTGCCAAAAGAGCGTCGTCATGCTGTATAATAAAATACAATGACGCTACATCAGCTGTGACCAAAAGAACTTGTGGTTTGCCCGTTAAATCCACAGTCTGCAAAAAATTCAAGAAACTTTTTTTATCTCTCAGATATGAGCGGGTGCTCACAACGCTCTTTTGCAGAAAGCAATCCAAATACTGACCCATTCTTGCAGAAACTGACTCTATACTATTTACTATAGGTCTTGCGGGAGGATTGTTGGGGTCTTTATGAATCTTGGGCAGAGTGTATAATGTAGGTATATGGTTGCTTGAAGGTACCAGATATCGCCTCTCTTTATCACTCAGAACACCACTTCTTGATCCCATCTCCACCAGAGTTTTCAATTGATCCCTATAAGGTTGGGTTGGATCTTTCTCCAGAGGTTTGTATGTCACTTGGTCAGACAACATCTCCATGATCTGATCATGATACATCTCCTTTGGGAGTATCACCACTCCTCCTCCCTTATCAGCTGGCCTTATAATGATTTCTTTTCTTTTTTCTAACATGGAGATCCCTTCGCTGATATGTTTATTTCTTTCTTTGGTTTGAGATGTTCCAAATCTCGTAAAATCAATCCTTTGAAGACCACCACTTGATGGTTTGGATTATTCAGAGTATTGAACAGAGACTTGTTTTTCAAACCGCTATTGATCGCTTCATTAGGCTTTCGTATGATAGCGGTGCTAGAAGGAGGATTACAACCTAAAAAGTATTTTTTGATGTTCAATTTTCTGATGTATTTGTGAACATCAATAAAAACATCAAACTTATTGATGGGCTTTTTCAAACCACATTTAAGACCAAGATTTAAAATATTAGTTTCCTTCTGTGTTAATTTTACTTTGGACAAATTAAAAATACCTCCTACTCGGACCCCCTTCTTCTTTTTTTGGATTCTAGATCCTGCCCTACAGCCTCTGTGTTGTTTTTGTCTATGGCTGTTTGCTGGGGGTGATTCTTTTGTAGTTGCTGTTCCTTCCAATAGGGTGTTTTTAGGTAATTCCAGGATTGTGGTCCTCTGTGCTGAGCCAGAGGTTGAGGACCCCTGTACTGGGATGGGGGCTGTGAACCCCTGTACTGATTTGGGGTCTGAGGGTGCGATGGAGGCCTCCCTCTGCGTGGAGGAACTCCACGTCCCCTCCGCTGGAATCCCCTCCCCCTCCCTAAAAAAGGACGAGGTTGGGGTTGACCATCATGATACTCTGAGTTTGTCTGGTATCCTTGTAGTGGCTGAAATCTATTATGTAACAGTACATTAGACAACCCAGGTGGATGATGATCCTTTTGGTTATTTTCCTTTTGTTTACCGTATTTCCTCAAACCTCTTCCTTTACCTCCCCCTCTTTGTATGGGAGTGGAACACTTAGGAGTGGAAGATTTCGGGGAATAGGTGATTTCTTCTATGAAATCATTTTCATATACATAATGATTAATAGGCGTAGGGTTGGGAATAATATAATTTGGTACTTGTGTGGGGTCCTGTGATCCCTGAGTAGGTGCTCTAGTCCCCTCTTTATTGCTGGGAACTGGCTGCCAGGAGTTCATGTAATTAGTTTTAAAATCTTCCAGATCCCTGTGATATTTTTTAATTTTCTTTTTTTGTGTTTCTTTATCTACTTTTTCAAGTCTTTTTTGGACTCTATTATTAAAATCAATAATTAACTGACTATCTTTGATGGGCTCTAATTGTTGTTGTAGGTCAGTAATTTTTAACTCAATATTTGCCAAATGCTTTGTTCACTTTAAATGAACCCACCACCACAGAGGTTAATTATAATGGAGCTTTGTCTGCATTGAGCCATATTTTAGAGAAACAAGTACGCACCTGGTGGGATATTTGCACTCTTGAGCAATACATTAAAGAGAAAATCATTATAAGAAGCCTAAGGTGGGATGTTGCCCCACAGGATGGGCTGGATGATCAAGGTTCAGCTCAGGAGTGGCTAGATTTCTTCAATGGGGTTGGTTTCAAATTACAAGAACTAATGCTCCAAAGGAAGAAACGTAAAATGGCAAATATTGAGTTAAAAATTACTGACCTACAACAACAATTAGAGCCCATCAAAGATCCACGTAAACACACAGATCCACGTCCTGTCAGCTCAGAGGAGAGTGATCTGTGTTCCCAGTACAGAGGAACACTGATCGGTCTCCTCCCCTTGTACGTCCCCTCCCCCTACAGTTAGAAGCATTCCCTAGGAAACACATTTAACCCCTCCCCGCCCCCTAGTGGTTAACCCCTTCACTGCCTGTCACATTTACACAGTAATCAATGCAATTTTGTAGCATTGATCGCTGTATAAATGTGAATGGTCCCAAAAATGTGTCAAAAGTGTCCGATGTGTCCGCCATAATGTCGCAGTCATGAAAAAATATCGCGATCGCCGCTATTATTAGTAAAAAAAATAAATAAATATATTTTTTAAAAAAATCCCATAAATCTATCCCGTATTTTATAGACGCTATAACTTTTGCGCAAACCAATCAATATACGCTTATTGCGATTTTTTTTACCAAAAATATGTAGAAGAATACGTATCGGCCAAAACTGAGGAAAAAATTTGTTATTTTTTTTTTTTTAAATTGGGATATTTATTATAGCAAAAAGTAAAAAATATTGTGTTTTTTTCAAAATTGTCGCTCTTCTTTTGTTTATAGCGCAAAAAATAAAAACTGCAGAGGTGATCAAATACCACTAAAAGAAAGCTCTATTTGTGGGAAAAAAAGGACGTCAATTTTGTTTGGGTACAACGTTGCACGACCGCGCAATTGTCGTTTAAAGTGCGACAGCGCTGGAAACTTAAAATTGGTCTGGGAAGGAAGGGGGTGAAAAGGCCCGGTATTGAACTGGTTAATATATTTCAGTATTATTTACAGTTTAGTACATAACTGGCATGTGCCTACTCATCCTTACTAATTATTAAGGCCTTGCAATCACATACATCTATGAGTAACTAATGGCAATTCTGTATTAATTCAATATATGTCTTCATAATAAGGCAAATATATTCAGATGGACTTTCTAAGCTTATCTGAATAATGGCACTACACTGACATCTACTGTCGCTACATGGCACTACATGCCTTAAATATCTTTCTTCACACAGGCTTTTAATAATCTCAATGCAGTTTTGTTATATGTTATACCATACCACAACACTGCCATCTTGTGTCATATACTGGAAAGACATACCAATTAAAAGAACCAGACCATAGTCACTTTTTGCTCTTTTACAGGTATGCTTCGCTCAATCCTCACTAGACATGTGCCCATGCAGCAACATGGTTTGCATCTCTTATACTAATCAACAATTTGGCCTGACCTTCAGTAGATCAGTATAGCTATTGGGTATAACAGTTAATACTACTATTACATGCTTCATTCTCTGGTATGGTAGTATTACTGCATACTATTCATTACGTATTAGTATACAACAGTACAATGAATCTAAAGTTTGATCTATATGTGTGTGTTCTTCAACATCACTAGACTTTTGGATCTATTCCTAGTTTTTTTTTTTCTCTTCCTTAGCTCCCTTTCCCTCAGGTATCAATAATAGATACAATTACACCGTCTTTAAGCTCTAGAATACTAGACATAAGCTGCACAGTTATACTTTTCTATGACATTGGAGGTGGCGTCCCGCCTATGCCGACATGATTGACCCCCTCTCAGTCTCTACATATTTTCTCACTAGAGAAATGTTTTCTATTTTTTCTAAAAGATTATTCATATATCTTTTTATGTTCTTATTAATGTTATCTCTTGTTAGACACAACAATTTTGTCTCATATACTCAAAGACTGAGTTTAAATTCTAGGGTTCCATTTAACTTTCTCGGTCGGTTGGAAAATGACTCTCTTTCCAACCCCATGCAGTTTGTTCACTACAAATTTGGTTTACTCTTAATTAATGTTATGTTACTCTTAGACACTATACAGAAAAATGATGGTACAATCTTTTTGTTATGCCTCAAGCTGCACTTGATTGTAAAGATTATTCACTGGATTAAATCCTTGTACGCCTATTTTACAGTATCTATCCCTATCACAATTGGTCAATTATACACCATGTTTCCCTTATTTTATCAAATCTTATTACTTCCTGATGAGCCCCCAAATTTGTTTCCAACCACATGACTATAACAATCTTATCTCACAACGTCCAAGGATTTAATTCACCACACAAGAGGAAAAAAAGCATTCTTACAATATAAAAAACTAAATGCCAAAGTATTATTGTTACAAGAAACACATTTCATGAAAGACGGACACCCCACATATTTGCATAAAGCTTTTAATCAATCCTTTTATACCACATCCACCTCCAAAACTAAAAGGTGTGGCGATTTTTATCCACCATTCTTTTCCATTGGAGGTTCAACAGGTTTACAAGGATCAAGATAGTAGGTACATCATCATAAAAGGAATGTTATCCGGTAGAGAACTAACAATTGCTAATGTATATGCACCAAATGATTCACAAGCTACTTTTTTCACAAATTTCTTTAATATACTACAACAATACCACTCACCACATATTATTTTAGGTGGTGATTTTAACTCGGCCTACCAACCTAACTTAGACCGCAGCAAACAAAATCAAAATTCTAAAACTTTCTCAAAAACAACCATAAATAGTCTACAACTAATCGATACGTGGAGATCATTGAATTTAGGTGCTCGTGACTATACCTATTACTCTCACCCACACGATTCATACTCACGTATCGATTACATCTTTTGCACTCCAATAATCCTTGCCAACTCCCACGATGCCTCAATGCTTGGTCAGACCATCAAATCACAACGCTTAATACTCAATTTATAGGCCTCACTTCTACTCCATATTCGTGGAGAATTAACGAATCAATTCTAACAGACCCCATACACAACCAGGAGATCGCTTTAGAAATAAAAGACTATTTCAATCTAAATTCCACCCCAGAGATCTCCCCAACTTCATTATAGATAGCACATAAGGCTGTTCTGAGAGGCCTTCTCATCAAAAGAGCAGCAAGATGTAATAAACTAAAATGGGGAAAAATCCATACCCTTACTAAAGATCTTCACAACCTATACAAAATTCATACCAACATGAACGACCCAAACATATATTCATTAATATCCCAAAAACATAATGAATTAGACTCATTACTCACATATAAAGCAGAAAAGTCCCTTAGATGGTCAAAAGCAAAATTTCTCCTGTCAAGTAATGCATATTCGTCAATGTTTGCTCGCAAGCTTAACCATAATCTATAAAACCCACCCATGTATATAAACTTAAAAATAACTCAAACCAACTAGTCACTCATCCACAAGAAATATTATCTATCTTTAAAAAAATTCTACTCTGACCTACTTTCAGCCCCTAACTCATCGATCGCGCCCACAGCAATGTCCTGGTTGGAGAAAATCCCTTTCCCAACGCTAACCCAAACACAAATAGAAGCTTTAAACGCCCCATGCACAGAGGAGGAAATACATCATATAATAAAATCCCTTAAAAAAAACTCAGCTCCGGGCCCAGATGGTTTCACCTCATTCTATTATAAACAGTATCAACAATTATTACCACCAAATTTAGCAAAATTATATAACAACATTCTTAAAGGAGAACAGTTCTCATAAGAAATGCTTCTTGCAAATAAGTCTCTTATCCCAAAACCAAACAAAGACCACACATTGCCACACAAAACTACAGACCAATTTCTGTAATAAACAATGACCTTAAGATATTCTGTAGATTATTATCCAATAGACTTGCATTAATAATTCCCTCACTAATCTCCCCCTACCAATCAGGGTTCATACCTGGTAGACAAATTACAGACAACATTAGATTAGCCACTAACATAATACAAGACGCAAATATCAACTCCAAATCTGTTTTACTTCTTAGTCTCAATATCAATAAAGCATTCGATAGTGTATCCTGGGATTTCCTTGACTTAGTTCTGAAAAGATACGGCTTCTTAGGAGAATTTCTCCACGCTTTTCACGCTCTTTATCATAATCCATCTACTAGGATTAGATTACCAGGTTGTAATTCAGACTTTTTCAGACTAGGTAGAGGAACAAGACAGGGTTGTCCCCTATCTCCCTTATTATTCGCATTAGCGCTTGAACCCTTAGCTACAGCAATACTGCACAACCCAGATATAAAAGGTTATAACTCTAACAATAATACCTATAAATTGAGTATGTATGCAGACGACATGGTATTATTCCTCACACAACCCAATATTGCTTTACCAAATTTACTACACACTCTTAAAACATTTGCCTCACTATCTGGCCTAACAGTGAATGTCACCAAATCTATAGGAATGCCAATTAACATCCCATCATCCCAATTAGACTCTTTACGTTCCTCATCCAATTTCTCATGGTCAATGGATTCTCTCCCTTATCTTGGTATATTTCTTACACCAAATATTAATGACCTTTCCTTAAAAAACTACACCCCATTAATACAAAAAATGAGATTGATGCTCAAATTATGGAAATCATTTAAAATATCGTTTCTTGGCCTAATTACAACAATTAAGATGACAATCTTACCAAAAATGTTATACCTATTTAGAGCCCTCCCAATCAGATTAAATAAAGTAACTATTACTAAACTCCAAACAGAAATCAATAAATGTATCTGGTCAGACTCCCGTCCACGTCTATCTAGATCAGTATTACACAATCCACAGAAAAACAGTGGTCTGGGTCTCCCAGACTTCTGGCTTTATTACCTAGCCGCCAGATGGTCACAAATAGCACAATGGCCCATTCCCAACCCCAAAGTCCCATGGGTTAGATTTGAAAAAGACTCCATCCAACCATATTCTATCTCAAGTATATTATGGGGTAATAAAGTATCAACTCACATCCTAGACAACCTTAATCAATTAGTCTCACATTCATATCAATTATGGAAACTACATAACAAAAAATACAACTTAACCTCTAACACACCTCCACTTGCATCTTTTATTGGTGACCCAAAATTCCCCCTTACCTCCAATGAGAGAGGAGACTTTTCATGGTGGACAAATAATAACCTAATATCTCTCTATCATTTTATAGAAAACAACAACTTCACTTCATTCTCTTCATTGAAATCTAGACATCAGATCCCCAATACTGAGTTTAATACATTTCTCCAAATTAGACATTTTTTTAGTACATATTTCCAAACAGTAAACTCACTCCCACCATCATTTTTTGAAAACATTTGTCTAAAAACACCTAGGAGAGCAGGTCTGATATCTGAAATCTACTCGAATCTAGTCAATAATACAGAACAATCCAAACTTCCCTATATGCTCAAGTGGGAACAAGAATGTGATTTCTCATTCACAATAGAAAATTTTGACAAATGTATCTCTAACTTACACAAATGCACAAGATCGATCACAATGAAAGAAACTGCAATCAAACTTTTTACAAGGTGGTATTATACTCCAGTTAAAATTCATGCTATTTTCCCTGACACCCCTCATACATGTTTCAGAGGTTGCAATTCAGCAGGATCCTTTTCTCATATCTTCTGGGATTGTGATAGAGTTACTCAGATATGGAAACAACTGAATAAATTTACCTCCAAAATCTCAAATAGCAACATAAACCTCACTATATATAACTGTCTCCTATTTTCCCCTATCATCAGTCTTTCCATACATAATATGAGATTGATCCACACAATATGTGTTGCTGTACACTGGTTGATAGCATACCATTGGAAATCCCCCACAGTTCCTCTTTCACATTTGAAAACCAGAATTAACAATATTAATTTAATGGAAAAAATATTCCACACAATACAAAACACTAACCAATTCTACACAAAGAAATGGGACCCATGGTTTAACCATGCTAATCTCTTCTTTAACCCTGAATAATTCTACTAAATACTGAAGTTCACTGAAGAGTATTATATGAATATAGAGTTTAATGTATAATAGGAATTGCTATATTTATATATAAATTTATACTCCATTCAAGAACCGCTTAATATATATTGTTATTCCTTTCTGTAGAAATGACTTTGATTGTACATTTTATGGCATATGTCAATAAGCTTTTTGTACTATTTCTTTGTACCAAATAAAAAAGTTTGTAAACAAAAAAAAAGAATATCACAGTTCATTATTACCTTACTACTGCCATCTTCTGTCCTAAATATGAACTGCAGTTATTTTTGTAACAATTCTGTAACTATTCACAATCTTTTTTTTGGCACCTCTCTAAAAACAATCAATTATAGTAGAGCCATTAATAACTGAAGATATAATCTCTTCATCATCAAACATTCTCTAGAAACAACTCCAGAGTTATAACTACTTTATATGCAATTTAATGTTTTTTTGGTTATATCTAAAATATAAGAATATTGTACTTGAGGGATTAGACATCAAGGGGAGTTTATATCTAGAAGGTATTCTAGAGTCTAACACAACCCTGTGGTCATCATTCTTTCAAAGAAGTTATACATAACATGCACTATAGTATTAAAACATGAGTTTAAACCCAACTAAACTTGTTATGGCCTCAGTGGATCTATCAAACTCTCTTGATGTCTAACTCTCCAACATTGTTCACCAAGTTCATCATAACGTCAATAGCTGAACCATTTACAACTTCTTTAGTTCAAAATGTAATAGATATTATAGCACAGCTAATAAGATATACGTTAACCACTTCCAGACCGCCCGCCGTCGTTTTACGTCACTACTTTGAAGAGGAATATTGTTGTTATGGTAGAAGCTAGCTACCATAACCCCGGTACCTTCTTCAAGAGTGGGTGGTCCAGTTTCAGATAAAAGTGGTCTCTGCAGCAGATTCGCCGCAAGATCACTTTTATTGATGGTTGGAGAGGGGGGCCCCCTCCTGCCGCTCTCCGGTGCCCTCCGCCGCTTACCAGAGCCATCAGCGGCAGTGGAGGTGATGGGATCCTCTCACATCTGTGGCATGGAGATGAGTGAGGAGAAGATGGCCCCCACCCATCTCCATACTACTGCAGGGCGGAAGCGACGTCAAAACGTCACTTCCGCCCAATGCTCTTAAAGAGACTTTTTTTTTAAAATGAAATTCAGTTTTTTATTTTTTATTTTTTTATTGCATTTTAGTGTAAAAATATGAGATGTAAAGTCTTTTTGACCCCAGATCTCATATTTAAGAGGTCCTGTCATGCTTTTTTTCTATTACAAGGGATGTTTACATTTTTTTTTTAAATTGTGAAAGATGATGATACACCGAGTAAATTGATACCCAACATGTCACTCTTCAAAGTTGCGCCCGCTCGTGGAATGGCGACAAACTTTTACCCTTACAAATCTCCATAGGCGATGTTTAAAAATTTCTACAGGTTGCATGTTTTGAGTTACAGAGAAGGTCTAGGGTTAGAATTATTGCTCTCACTCTAACGATGGCGGCGATACCTCACATGTGTGGTTTGAACATCGTTTTCATATGTGGGCGCTGCTCACGTATGCGTTCGCTTTTGCACGTGAGCTCGGCGGGACGGGGCATGTTTCAATTTTTTAATTTTTTATTATTATTTATTTAATCTTTTATTTTACTTTTTTTTTTTAATTGTGTCACTTTTATTCCTATTACAAGGAATGTAAACATCCCTTGTAATAGAAAAAAAGCATGACAGGTCCTCCTAAATATGAGATCTGGGGTCAAAAAGACTTCACATCTCATATTTACACTAAAATGCAATGTAATAATAAATAATAAAAACGCCCCTTTAGGAGCTATGGGTGGAAGTGACGTTTTGACGTCGCTTCTGCCCTGCAATGTAATGGAGACAGATGGGGGCCATCTTCTCCTCACTCATCTCCATACCAAGCCAGGGAGAGGACGCAATCGCCTCTGCCGCTGCCGGCGGCTCCAGTAAGTGTCGGAGGGCGGCGGAGGGCACCGGAGAGCGGCGGGAGTGGGGGAGGCCCTCTCCCGCAGTCGATAAAAGTGATCTTGAGGGGAATCCACCGCAGAGACCACTTTTATTTTGAAGCGACCGCCTGCTGAAGAAGAGGATATCTGGGTTATGGTAGCTGCTGCCATAACAACGGTATTCCTCTTCAAAGTACCGACGTAAAACGAACGGCGGGCGGTCCGGAAGTGGTTAAATTCCACCCCAGATTTATCTCCCACAACACTATGGCTAGCGCACAAAGCGGTCCTGAGAGGTCGCCTCATCAAACACGCAGCTCAAGTGAAGAAGAAAAAATGGGAAAAGATTCATTCCCTCACAACAGATCTCCATAAACTATATAAAGACCACACCAATATACATGACCCCAACATCTTTAACATGATCTCCCAAAAAATGTAATGAATTTGATTCATTATTTACAATCTGTCTGTGATCACACAAACCAATTATTATACACTTAATGGGATTTTTTTATCAAAGACATGTAGCAGAATAAATTTTGGCTTTAATTTATGACAAATTTTGATTTTTTTTGGATTTCTTTTAAAATAGAAAGAAGAGAATATTGTTTTTTTTTTTTTTCAAATTTCTGCTCTTTTTTTACTTATATTGCAAAAAATAAAAACTGGAGTTGTTAATAAATACCACCAAAAGAAAGCTCTATTTGTGTGAACAAAATGATAAAAATTTCATTTGGGTACAGTGTTATATGACCGCGCAATTGTCATTGAAAGTGTGAGAGCGCTGAAAGCTGAAAATTGGTCTGGGAAGGAAAGGGGTGAAAGTGCCCGGTATTGAGGTGGTTAAAAGCACCATACACTGATGAAGAAATCCTCCAAATAATTCAATCTATTAAGAGAGGTTCAGCTGCCGGCCCAGACGGGTTCTCCTCCTTTTATTATAAACATTTTCACCAACTTCTAATCCCGAACCTGAGAACATTATATAACAACATTCTAAAAGGAGAGCAATTCCCAGAGTTGTTAACATGACCTTCATCCCAAAACCAAATAAAGACCATACCCCAAAACTATAGGGCGATCTCAGTACTAAACAATGATCTCAACCACTTCAGCCCCGGAGGGATTTACCCCTCTTCCTGACCAGGCCCTTTTTTGCGACACGGCACTGCATCACTTTACTGACAATTGCGCCGTTGTGTGATGTTGTACCCAAACAAAATTGACGTCCTTTTTTCCCCACAAATAGAGCTTTCTTTTGGTGGTATTTGATCACCTCTGCATTTTTTTATTTTTTGTGCTATAAACAAAAATAGCGACACTTTTGAAAAAAAAACAATATATTTTACTTTTTGCTATAATAAATATCCCCAAAAAAATACATTAAAAAAAAACAAATTTCTTCCTCAGTTTAGGCCAATATGTATTCTTCTACATATTTTTGGTAAAAAAAAAAATTGCAATAAGCGTATATTGATTGTTTTGCACAAACGCTATAGCGTCTACAAAATAGGGGATAATTTATGGCATTTTTATTATTATTTTTTTTTCTAGTAATGGCGGCGATCTGAGATTTTTATCGGGACTGCGATTTTGCGGTGGACACATCGGACACTTGACACATTTTTGGGACCATTGACATTTATACAGCGATCAGAGCTATAAAAATGCACTGATTACTGTGTAAATGTCACTGGCAGGGAAGGGGTTAACACTAGGGGGCGATCAAGGGGTTAACTGTGTTCCCTAGGTGTGTTCTAACTGTAGGGGGGAGGGGAGTGACTAGAAGGAGAGAGAGATCGCTGTTCATACTTAGTATGAACACACAATCTGTCTCCTCTGCCCTGAGAGATTCGGGATCTGTATGTTTACACACACAGATCCCGGGTTCTCGATCTGTCACGAGTGATCGCAGGTCATCGCGCCTGCCTGGCACTGCCATCGGTGGCGAGCCGTGGGTGTGTGCCCCCTAATGGTCAAAAGGCGAAGCAACATAAGGTAACGTCGTTCCGCTCAGAGGAGCCAACCTCCCACAGTACAACTGCGGCGGCTGGTCGGGAAGGGGTTAAAATGTGGAAACCTTTCAATGTATCATTTATAGGCAGAAAAAAAGCAATTAAAATGACAATTCTACCAAAGTTATTCTACTTATTTAGGACACTCCCAATTAGAATAAAACAAATAACGATAACCAAATTCCAATCGGATATTAATACATTGATTTGGCCAGATTCTCACCCTGGTCTATCTAGAATAGTGTTCTTCAATTCACAGAAGAGCCGAGGTTTAGACCTCCCAGATTTCTGGTTCTATTATTTACCTTCCAGATGGTCACAAATGGCCCAATGGCACATCCACAATCCTAACATCTCCTGGGTAGGGATGAGCTTTGAGTTCGAGTCGAACTCATGTTCGACTCGAACATTGGCTGTTCGCAAGTTCACCGAACAGCGAACAATTTGGGGTGTTCGCGGCAAATTCGAATGCCGCGGAACACCCTTTAAAAGTCTATGGGAGAAATCAAAAGTGCTAATTTTAAAGGCTAATATGCAAGTTATTGTCATAAAAAGTGTTTGGGGACCTGGGTCCTGCCCCAGGGGACATGGATCAATGCAAAAAAAAGTTTTAAAAACGGCCGTTTTTTCAGGAGCAGTGATTTTAATAATGCTTAAAGTCAATCAATAAAAGTGTAATATCCCTTTAAATTTCGTACCTGGGGGGTGTCTATAGTGTGCCTGTAAAGGGGCGCATGTTTCCTGTGTTTAGAACAGTCTGACAGCAAAATGACATTTTGAAGGAAAAAACTCATTTAAAACTACCCGCGGCTATTGCATTGCCGACAATACACATAGAAGTTCATTGATAAAAACGGCATGGGAATTCCCCAAAGGGGAACCCCGAACCAAAATTAAAAAAAAAAAATGACGTGGGGGTCCCCCTAAATTCCATACCAGGCCCTTCAGGTCTGGTATGGATATTAAGGGGAACCCCGGCCAAAATTAAAAAAAAAAAATGACGTGGGGTTCCCCCTAAATTCCATACCAGACCCTTCAGGTCTGGTATGGATTTTAAGGGGAACCCCGCGCCAAAAAAAAAAAAAAAAAACGGCGTGGGGTCCCCCCAAAAATCCATACCAGACCCTTATCCGAGCACGCAACCTGGCAGGCCGCAGGAAAAGAGGGGGGGACGAGAGTGCGGCCCCCCCTCCCTCCTGAACCGTACCAGGCCACATGCCCTCAACATTGGGAGGGTGCTTTGGGTAGCCCCCCAAAACACCTTGTCCCCATGTTGATGAGGACAAGGGCCTCATCCCCACAACCCTGGCCGGTGGTTGTGGGGGTCTGCGGGCGGGGGGCTTATCGGAATCTGGAAGCCCCCTTTAACAAGGTGACCCCCAGATCCCGGCCCCCCCCCTGTGTGAAATGGTAAGGGGGTACCCCTACCATTTCACGAAAAAAGTGTCAAAAATGTTAAAAATGACAAGAGACAGTTTTTGACAATTCCTTTATTTAAATGCTTCTTCTATCTTCCTTCATCTTCTGGTTCTTCTGGCTTTTCTGGCTCTTCTGGTTCTTCCTCCGGCGTTCTCGTCCAGCATCTCCTCCGTGGCGTCTTCTATCTTCTTCTCCTCAGGCCGCTCCGCACCCATGGCATGGGGGGGAGGCTCCCGCTCTTCTCTTCTTCTCTTCTTCTTTTCTTCTCTTCTTCTCTTCTTCATTTTCTTCTCCGGGCCGCTCCGCAATCCATGCTGGCATGGAGGGAGGCTCCCGCTGTGTGACGGCGCTCCTCGTCTGACAGTTCTTAAATAACGGGGGGGCGGGGCCACCCGGTGACCCCGCCCCCCTCTGACGCACGGTGACTTGACGGGACTTCCCTGTGACGTCACGGGGAATGCCACAGGGAAGTCCCGTCAAGTCACCGTGCGTCAGAGGGGGGCGGGGTCACCGGGTGGCCCCGCCCCCCGTTATTTAAGAACTGTCAGACGAGGAGCGCCGTCACACAGCGGGAGCCTCCCTCCATGCCAGCATGGATTGCGGAGCGGCCCGGAGAAGAAAATGAAGAAGAGAAGAAGAGAAGAAAAGAAGAAGAGAAGAAGAGAAGAGCGGGAGCCTCCCCCCCATGCCATGGGTGCGGAGCGGCCCGAGGAGAAGAAGACGCCGCGGAGGAGATGCTGGACGAGAACGCCGGAGGAAGAACCAGAAGAACCAGAAGAGCCAGAAGAACCAGAAGAACCAGAAGATGAAGGAAGATAGAAGAAAGAAGAAGCATTTAAATAAAGGAATTGTCAAAAACTGTCTCTTGTCATTTTTAACATTTTTGACACTTTTTTCGTGAAATGGTAGGGGTACTTATGTACCCCCTTACCATTTCACACAGGGGGGGGCCGGGATCTGGGGGTCACCTTGTTAAAGGGGGCTTCCAGATTCCGATAAGCCCCCCGCCCGCAGACCCCCACAACCACCGGCCAGGGTTGTGGGGATGAGGCCCTTGTCCTCATCAACATGGGGACAAGGTGTTTTGGGGGGCTACCCCAAAGCACCCTCCCAATGTTGAGGGCATGTGGCCTGGTACAGTTCAGGAGGGAGGGGGGGCCGCACTCTCGTCCCCCCCTCTTTTCCTGCGGCCTGCCAGGTTGCGTGCTCGGATAAGGGTCTGGTATGGATTTTTGGGGGGACCCCACGCCGTTTTTTTTTTTTTTTGGCGCGGGGTTCCCCTTAAAATCCATACCAGACCTGAAGGGTCTGGTATGGAATTTAGGGGGAACCCCACGTCATTTTTTTTTTTTAATTTTGGCCGGGGTTCCCCTTAATATCCATACCAGACCTGAAGGGCCTGGTATGGAATTTAGGAGGACTCCCACGTCATTTTTTTTTTTTAATTTTGGTTCGGGGTTCCCCTTTGGGGAATTCCCATGCCGTTTTTATCAATGAACTTCTATGTGTATTGTCGGCAATGCAATAGCCGCGGGTAGTTTTAAATGAGTTTTTTCCTTCAAAATGTCATTTTGCTGTCAGACTGTTCTAAACACAGGAAACATGCGCCCCTTTACAGGCATACTATAGACACCCCCCAGGTACGAAATTTAAAGGGATATTACACTTTTATTGTTTGACTTTAAGCATTATTAAAATCACTGCTCCTGAAAAAACGGCCGTTTTTAAAACTTTTTTTTGCATTGATCCATGTCCCCTGGGGCAGGACCCAGGTCCCCAAACACTTTTTATGACAATAACTTGCATATAAGCCTTTAAAATTAGCACTTTTGATTATTCATGTTCGTGTCCCATAGACTTTAACGGTGTTCGCATGTTCGAACGAACTTTTTTCCTGTTCGTATGTTCTGGTGCGAACCGAACAGGGGGGTGTTCGGCTCATCCCTACTCCTGGGTCAGATTGGAAAAAGACTCAATCCTTCCATATTCTATCTCAGGTCTTTTATGGGCCAACAAGATCTCAGAGCAAACTTTAGAGACTCTCAATCAATTAGTCTCACAATCATATCAACTGTGGAAGCTACACAATAAGAAATACAGTAAAATCTCGGAATGTGAGTATAATTCATTCCGGAAACATGCTTGTAATCCAAAGCACTCGTATATCAAAGAGAATTTCCCAAAAGGAAATAATGGAAACTTGGATGATTCGTTCCACAACCATTTATTCCTAAATCCTTCAGTTTATAGCCCATATAAAAAGATTATAGCAATGTGATCAGGTTGTGTAATCATAAAATGTCCATCTACAAATGGAAGCCTCCACAAGGGGATTAGAAGAAAAATCCATCAGGAGCTCCAGAGTATAAAAGAGAAGAGAGGAGCCTCTAAGTGTAGTAATATGGTTACATCTAATGAAGGTACAACATTTAGCAACTCACATGGTTGATGAATAAAACAGACACATCTAAGTATTCAGACATCCGGGGTAAAGCTGTCCACATAGACCATCCCCCGCACCGCCGACTCTCACCGCTGTCAGTCTGCAATCGTGACCAGGAAGACCACCCTGCAGTAAAGCGATTGAAGCGCTCGTGGAAGGGATGATGACGATGGCAGTGCGGGAGATGGTCTATGTGGACAGCTTTACCCCGGATGTCTGCATACTTAGATGTGTCTGTTTTATTCATCAACCATGTGAGTTGCTAAATGTTGTACCTTCATTAAATGTAACCATATTACTACACTTAGAGGCTCCTCTCTTCTCTTTTATACTCCGTTGTGATGTGACGCTACTTGTATATCAAGACATCGCTTGTATATCAAGGCAAAATTTATTTAGAAAAAGTTGCTTGTCTTGCAAAACTCTCTCAAACCAAGTTACTCTCAATCCGAGGTTTTACTTATTTCTACCAAACCCCCACACCCCTCCTTCATAGGAGATCCGAAATTCTCACCAAACCTCCACGAAACCGGGGAATTCACATGGTGGTTTGACAATAACTTGTCACCCCTCTCAAAACGGATTGAAAACATCACTTTTACTTCATTTGCTTCACTTTTAATTCTTTATTTATTTATTTTAGACAAGGTTCCTTGGCATACCACAAAATACGTCAATTCCTTTGACATACACATTGTTCTGATCATTATAAGGTATATATTTACTGATCGTACTGTTGCTTTACTTTGGCATCCATTATTAACAGGAAGTGTAGTATATTACACCCACTTCCTGCCCAGCAGATAATCTTTCTACAGTGAAGGAAGCATGTTAAAGACCTCCACTATTTCTTAATACTGGCCTTTGGAAGCATAAGTCTGTAAGTAGGCTGTCATTAGTTTTCCATTAATTAGTATATGTTCTACTAATTCAACTACATTTCATCTGTTTGTTTGGTAGGATGTTTCTGTCAGGGAGTTCATTCAGCTAGGCCACATTTTTGCTAGCTAGTGCCTTAACAGTATTGTAGCATGCCTGTTACTATTTGCATTTGTGATGTAATGTTAAATACTAATGCATATTTTTATAATTTGTGTTTTGCAGTTTTACAAAAAACTTATTCTCAGTAAAGATTACAACTATTAGCCCTTCCTCCTGAGTCTTTATTGGGAAGCTGTTAGCTGTCTGCCAAGCCTTGTACATTGAACACATTGTGAGGGCAGAACAGTAAAAAGACTTTTAACACAGCGGGCCTAGTCTAAAGAAGAGTGGATTCATTCTGCTCATCATCAGCTAACCTCTACAGCCATAGACATTACAAAGAAGTAATCTGTTTCATCATGCAGCACACAGACAAGGATAATACACCAGTCATCCCTCAGCATACACAAGCAGAGGAAAGCATACACAATATGCCAACCAACAGGTCACGCTGCACAAGCTCCAGAGTCTCTAGTCAGTCGGATCAGACATCAGCTAGTGCTGAATCTGCCAGGTCCAAGCGCACTAGCTCTAGACATTCAAGCTGCTCTAACCTGTCATCCACCAGTGCTGCAGCTGCCAGGGCCCATGCAAAAGCAGAAGCCGCGCGTGCACTGTCTTCCTATGCAATACGTGAAGCTGAAATGATAAGAGAACAGGGCTGCATAGATGAAGAACATCATATGATTAAAGCTAAAAGTAAAGCTGAAGCACTTAGAAGAAAAGCAGAGGTGAAAGCATCTTTACATATTATCAAGCAAGAAAAAACAACTTCAGCAGCCTTAGCTGAAGCCGAGGTGCTCAAGAGAGCTGCCGAAGAACAGTACAGAGAGCGCTCGGTGATAGATACCCAGATGACACCACTCAGTGCAATCCAACGCACTTGTGAGTTTGTACAATTGCACGCGAACATGGACACTGATCAACAGTCGAATGATGCATTAGAATCATCCAGGGTCCCGCTAGCAGCAGGCAACTTTGATATCGCTCGATGCTACAAGACTGAACCAGAACTTTACTATAACAAGCCAAGTAGTTACATACTCAGAGACCAATCTGTTGGTCCTTCAGGAAATCAAATGAATGGTGACATAATCCCTCCATGGGAAAATAAAAATCCGGCCTATAGCAGAAAGACTTGCAGTAAACGAGAACAACCACACGACTATAGTGGGTTTAACCAAGCATCCCAACCGTCTTACCAGCCACAGACATGCCCTGTGTTTGTTCCCAGAAAATGCTCACCTGAGGCAGCAGGAGTCACAGATGTGACAAAATACTTGATACGCCGTGAAATGGTGAGCTCTGGTCATTTTGTTCCTGTCTTAGCCCCTGTACCAACAGGATACAGATTAAAGAGAGACTAGTCAACCCAATACAACAGCAGAAAGTTCAGAGTTACATGGAGGCCATAACCTCATCTGAAGATACAGATTAGCTAGGATGCAAAGTGTTTGAAAGAACGTAAGATGACAAACCAGCACCATCTGTTGAAGATAGCCTCTTCCTTGAGATCATGGACAGAGAAGTCTTTATAGATGAGTCAAACAGCTGGGTAGCTCCACTACCTTTCCGCTCACCCCGACGCCACCTTCCTAAAAACAAAGGACAAGCAGTGAAGCGTCTCACCTCATTGCGATGCACTCTAGACAGAAAGACAGATATGAAGCTACACTTCCATGATTTCATGCAAAAGATCTTCGACAGTGGTCAAGCTGAAACAGCACCACCATTGGAAGAAAAACAAGAATGTTGGTACTTATCCTAAGAAACCAGGACAGATACGAGTAGTATTTGACTCCAGTGCAAAGTATGAAGGCCTTTCCCTAAACGATGTCCTCCTCAGTGGACCTGACCTGAATAATACACTCCTTGGAGGCCTCATCAGATTCCAAAAAGAACCCGTTGCAGTAACAGCAGATGTACAACAAATGTTCTACTGTTTCCTTGTCCGCAAAGATCACAGAGACTACCTGAGGTTCCTGTGGTATGAAAACAATGACTTTAACAAAGATGTTACAGAATACAGGATGAAAGTACATGTGTTCGGGAACAGCCCCTCTCCAGCTGTAGCTATCTACAACCTGAGACGAGCAGCACAGGAAGGTGAAGAAGAGCACGGAACAGATGCCAAACAGTTTGTCATGAGAAATTTTTATGTAGACAATGGACTTGCTTCTTTCTCCAGCAACGAAGAGGCTATCGACATCCTGAAAAGAACAAGAGAGATGTTAGCAGAATCTAATGTAAGGTTACACAAAATAGCGTCCAATAGCAGCAAAGTCATGGAAGCGTTTCCCTCAGAGGACTGTGCAAAAGACCTCAAGGACCTGGATCTAGGAACAGATTCACTGCCCCTTCAAAGAAGTTTAGGGCTCATTTGGGGTCTCAAAACCGACAGCCTTACATTTAGAGTATCCAGAGAAGAGAAGCCATTCACGAGAAGAGGTGTCTTGTCCACGGTCAACAGCCTTTACGACCCCCTAGAATTTGTAGCCCCCATAACCATGCAAGGCAATGCTCTTATGAGAGAAATTGCTACTGAACATGAACAAAGTGAATGGGATACACCTCTACCTAAGGAGAAAGAAATGCAGTGGAAGTTGTGGAAGAACTCATTAATAGAGCTTCAACAACTTATCATCCAAAGGTCATATGTCCCTGTTTCTTTGTCTGCCATGAAGCAAAGAGAATTGTGTGTATTCACATCCACTATGGCTATAGCAGCTGTAGCCTACCTTAGAGTAATGGACTTTAAAGGACAAAGTTATGTTGGGTTTATCATGGGAAAGTCAAAACTAGCTCCACGTCCTGCTCACACTGTTCCACGTTTGGAGCTTTGTGCTGTTGTCTTAGTAGTGGAGATGGCAGACTTGATCGTTGCTGATCTTGACATTGAAACTCATGCAGTGAAGTTTTACACAGACAGCCACATTGTGTTAGGATATATTCACAATGCTTCGAGAAGATTCTACATGTACGTGTCAAACAGAGTGATACGCATCAGAAAGTCCACACGGCCAGAACAGTGGCATTACATCAGTACGGATAAAAATCCAGCCGATCATGGGACTAGACCGGTTCTAGCGGCTGCCCTTATGCACACTAATTGGTTTTCAGGACCATCTTTTTTGACTAGATCAGAAATCGAAGAGACCACTCAGTTTGAGACATTTGAACTTGTAGATCCAGATAACGACAAAGAAGTACATGCACAGGTAACAGCGTTTAGTACCATAACTACTAGAGGTAACCTTGGCGCACACAGGTTTGAAAGATTCTCCAGCTGGAAGTCACTCATTCGAACTATAAGAAAGCTTATTCACCTAGCCAAATTCTTCTGTAGAGCTACAAACACTGACAAGTGTAATAGCAATCATCTTATGCAAGCCAAAATCATCATCATTAGATGTGTTCAGCAAGAGGTTTTCAAAGAAGACATCAAGTGCCTTCTTAAAGCAGAAGGGATCTCCAAACACAGTCACGCAAAAAATGGCAAGTTGACAAGCCTAACGTACAAGTCGGAGATGTTGCCCTACTAAAAGATGCTCAGGTCCACCAAAACGAATGGCCAGTTGGACTCATTGTCGAGACTGTACCTAGTAATGATAGTAAGGTTAGAAAGGTCAAAGTTAAAGTCATGAGACAGGGCACCCCTAAGGTGTACTTTAGACCTATCTCTGAAGTTGTTTTACTTCTTAAAAATGAAACATAGTGGTATAATGTTCATTATGCCAGGTGGGGAGTGTTCTGATCATTATAAGGTAAATATAAACTGATCGTACTGTTGCTTTAATTTGGCATCCATTATTAACAGGAAGTGTAGTATATTACACCCACTTCCTGCCCAGCAGATCATCTTTCTACAGTGAAGGAAGCATGTTAAAGACCTCCACTATTTCTTAAAGCGGTTGTATACCCGCAATTTTTTTTTTTTAACCCTGTAAAGCAAAAGGCATAATGAGCTAGTATGCACCGCATACTAGCTCATTATGAAATACTTACCTTAGAACGAGGCGTCAGTATCTTACCTGGTCCACGCCGAGGGAGCTGTCATGTTGCCTCGGCGTGTCTTCCGGGTATCGCGGTTCCAGCGCTGTGAGTGGCTGGAGCCACGATGTCATCACTCCCGCGCATGCGCGCGGGAGATTTCTTACTCGGCAAGGTCCGGCAGCTGCCGGGCTTCAGCCGAGAATCCCCTGTGCGCATGCGCCGCTGCAGTCAGCGGCGCATAGAAAGGGGAATATCTCCTAAACCGTAAAGGTTTAGGAGATATTTTTTTTACCTACAGGTAAGCCTTATTATAGGCTTACCTGTAGGTAAAAGTCAAAATAAAGACTATACAACCGCTTTAATACTGGCCTTGGAAGCATAAGTCTGTAAGTAGGCTGTCATTAGTTTTCAATTAATTAGTATATGTTCTACTAATTCAACTACATTTCATCTGTTTGTTTGGTAGGATGTTTCTGTCAGGGAGTTCATTCAGCTAGGCCACATTTTTGCTAGCTAGTGCCTTAACAGTATTGTAGCATGCCTGTTACTATTTGCATTTGTGATGTAATGTTAAATGCTAATGCATATTTTTATAATTTGTGTTTTGCAGTTTTACAAAAAACGTATTCTCAGTAAAGATTACAACTATTAGCCCTTCCTCCTGAGTCTTTATTGGGAAGCTGTTAGCTGTCTGCCAAGCCTTGTACTTTGAACACATTGTGAGGGCAGAACACACATCTTAGTTAAAATGTTCCATATGTTAAAAGACATTTCATGACTTGAAACAATTTCATTAACATAATAACAACTACTTCATCTCTATCATACCTATAAAGGATATAAGAAACCAAAAGGCCTCAGGGAGCCCCCTGCACATTTGCCAAGCTAACCATAGTATATATATCTGGTCTTTCAAATACTTGAACATAAATCATCATTTCAACAGCCTAAATTGCAAAATCAATGTATCTTATGTTCTCTGTACTTATAACAGCCGAAATTACGGCTGTATTTCACTACATAATATAAAAGACAAAAGAAAAAACAAAAGAGAGAAAGATAAAAAGGAAAAAAGAAGAGGAGGAGGAAAGAAAAAAAAAGAGGGGGCGGGGGGGGGGAAGGGAAATAAGGTAAGTTGAACGGGGTCTCAATATCATGTTCATTATCGTGGTTACTTAATTCCCTGATATCACAGACTCTGCTACCTCCTGTAGGTAAGCATTTGTATCCATGAAATATCTCCATGGCCTCCATTTGTTCCATATTAGATCCTCTGTATTATGGAGGGTGGCGGTCAATTCCTCCATACGGAGTATACACTGAACTTTAGAATACCACAGGATCCTCGTTGGCGGCCGAGATTGCCACCAAAGTGCGGGAATGCATGCCCTTGCTGCATTAAGAAGCTGTATTGTCAAGGTCTTTTTATATTTCCGAATGGGTCTCTCTGTCACATGTAAAAGGCACGCAGCCGGATTGTCTTTCAGATCCACAGTTGTCAAGCTTCTAATTGTAGTTGTTACCTCCTCCCAGAATGGCCTCAGTAACGGACAGGTCCAGAAAATATGCATAATCGTGCCAATATCTGCGTTGCACCTCCAGCACCTATCCGAAGGGGCTCTATCCATCTTGTGAAGTATATCTCTATACCATCGGGACACAATTTTGTATACAATTGCTTGGTATTGATTTGCAATAGAGGACTTATGTGCCAAAGTCAACATTTTATCTACTTGCTGTGGTAAAAACTGAATCCCTAAATCCCTTTCCCATTGAGAAACAAATGACGTGGCTGGCTCTTCAGTCTGGTTAGTCAGGTAACTATATATCATAGAGAGAGTATGTCGTGCGGGTTCCCCGTTTTACATATCAATTCAAAGGGGGTAGGGTCTCTAGAGACATATGATGCCTTCTGCAGGGACTGTAAAAAGTATCACAGTTGATAAGAGCTGAAACTATCTAATGGTGGATCTATGAGACTAGAAATGGTCGCTAGTGAGGGGAGCTCCCCATTAGGCCAGACATCCATTAGGCGGTATCTCCCTGATAGTGTTAGTTGTCTAATCTTTCTACTAGTGAGACCGGTATGAAATCCGGATTACCTATCACCGGTGTCATGGGAGAGGGTAGTGGCGCAAGGCCCGTACTGAGAAACGTTAATCTAGCCACCCTAAGGGTGGCACTTACCAAGGGATGGTTCCCTATGTCTTCTGGAAGAGAGTAGGTGAGCCATGGGGAGGTCAACAGCGGAATAGAAACATCCTCAATCTCCATCCTCACCCATTGTTTGAATTCTTTATTACAGTGCCAGTCTACTATCTTCGAAAGGTGTACTGCTCTGTAATATTGGAGGAGATCGGGTAGGCCAATGCCCACCTTCTCTTTGGGTCTAGACAACGTTTGCATTTTGGTCCTAGGTGACTTATGTGACCAAATAAACTCTCTAATTATTGTCCGGAGCTGTTTAAAGTATGTTGAAGGTACTCTAGTCAGTATGGTTTGGAGTATATATAATATCCTCTGTAAAACTGTCATCTTCAGGGCATTACAACACCCAAACCAGGTCAAAGTCAAAGTGTGCCAGGTACGAAGGTCAGCATTCAGTCTCTGGAGCAAAGGTTCATAATTAGCAGCGTACAAATATGCCAAGTCCGATGTAATGTCAATACCCAGATATCTTATTGATTTATCCACCCAATGGAACGCAAAGGACGTACACATACTACGAGCCTCCGAATCTGGGATCGTAAAATATTAAGCACAGCGGACTTGGCACAGTAGACCTTAAAGTGGCACGAAAATGGCTGTAAAGTCAATATGAAAATAAGGGGGGACAGGGGGCAACCCTGTCTCGTCCCATTCGCTATCATAAAAAACTCTGAGCACCATTCATTCACCCGAACCGCCGCCATCGGTTTAGAATAAAGGGATGAAATCCAATTAAACATATTATAGCCAAGACCAATGTATTCCAGGGTGGCCCGCATAAAATGCCAGGACACCCTGTCAAAGGCCTTTTCCGCGTCTGTCGCAAGCAAGAGAAATGATTTCACCGTCTGACGCGCCTTTTGGATAAGATGCAGAACCCTAATGGTATTTTCTCTTGCTTCTCGCCACGGTACAAAACCTACTTGGTCTAAAAGTATTAATTTTGGAATATGCAGTACGAGTCGATTAGAGAGTATTTTGGCAAAGAGTTTTAAGTCTATTTTGAGAAGTGAGATCGGGCGATAGTTCCCATATTTGGATAGATCTTCCCCTTCTTTAGGTATCAGGGATATATAAGCCCTCAATGAGTCTATTGGCATAGAACTATCTCCTTTCAGCTCATTGTAGGCCACCAAGAAGTGTGGAGTCAGGGAAGTCACAAAAGATTGGTAGTAAGTCAGTGTGAAGCCATCAGGCCCCGGGGCCTTCCGTGGTTTCATTTGGGCCAAGACCTCATGAAAATCTTCAGCTGTAATCTCAGATTCCAAAGAGTCCCTTACTTCATCCGATAACCTGGGCATGCCTGAGGCCCTGATGTATTCAATATCTGACTTTGTCTTGTCCGTCATGGCCTCAGTAGAGTCCTTAGGGTGTAGATTATACAATTGTCGGTAGTACTTATAAAATTCATCTGCTATGTTCTTGGAGGTGTGTACTTTAGTCCGCTGGCTAGTTGTAATATACGGGATAAAGGTGCGCTTTCTCGGGCCACGTAGGGCTCTAGCTAACATCGAGCCCGGTTTATTTGAGGATTCAAATAACGAGCGTCTTGCCCATGCCAGCTTTTGAGCCGTCTTTTGAAAAAGCAAGTCTTTCAACTCTCCTCTGACCTTCAGAAGGGCCTTAAGGTGGTCTTCTGCTAAGGAACGTTTGTGTAATAATTCGAGAGAACCCACCTTAAAAATCAGCAGATCAATCTGCTTAATTCTTTTCCGTTTCTTTAAGGCCCCGATTCTAATCAACTCTCCCCTTAACACACATTTATGCGCTTCCCACACAATCATTGGGCTTATCAATGGATCAACATTTTCTAAGAAGTAGTTTGTGAGGGTCCTTTCCACCTCACTGCGTACTTCAGGAATTTGCAACAGAGATTCGTTCAATTTCCATGTCGGAGGAGAGCGATATTCCATGTCTAAGCTTAAAGTCATATGAATCGGTGCATGGTCAGAGAGGGATATATAGTCAATCTGGGAGGAGGAAACAAGAGGTAGATCTTTATGCTGAATCATAAAGCAGTCAATCCTGGAGTATGTCTGATGTACATGTGAGAAGTAGGTGTAATCCTTATCATCAGGATGCATAATTCTACATAGGTCAACCAAACACATGCTCAACAGCTCTGTTTCAAGTTTTTTAAGGTAGGAAAAAGAGAGATGTGATGCCCCTCTTGAAACATCGAATAAGGGCTCTTGTGCAAACTTGAAATCCCCCCTAGCAAAAAAACACCCTCCCAGGATTCTAATATGATAGGTACTAAAGACCTTAAAAAGGCCAGATGATCTGAGTTTGGGAAATACATGTTCACCAGGGTCACAATAATATTTCCAATTTTCCCTTTCAAAAGCAGATATCGACCTAGTGGATCTACCCGTTCCTCCACAAAGGTCCATGGGACCGACTTGGCAATTAAAATACTTACTCCTTTAGATTTTGACAAGGGAGAGGGTGCATGATATACCGTGGGGAAGTCGCTATTATACAGCCTTGGAATCGCTTGCTGCTTAAAGTGTGTCTCCTGCAAGAACACTACCTGGCTATGCGACTTTCTAAGATCATGAAGAAGTCTGGAACGTTTCTCTGGTGTAGCTAGGCCACGAACATTGAAAGAAGTAAATTTGACCCCATGTAAAATGGAGCGAGATCCAGTCCCCCCCACATGGGTCATAACGGGAAAAAAAAAGGGGGGAAGGAGGGAAGAAAATAGACTCAGAGAAAAGAGAGAGATTAAGAAAGGAATAATAAAAAAGTAGAAACAACCACCAAAAAAAAAAAGAAAAAAAAAATATTTAAAGAAGAAAAGAATATCCAAAAAGTGTTAAGTAGTTAATAAAAGGACAAACATTAGTGGGAAAGGATTCTAAAAAGAATAACAGCAAAAATTGCTAATACGCTCCCCAGTCCTACACTGGAAAAGTGAGCGCTAACCTACGAGGGGGTGTAGTCAGAGAGAACCGGGAGGGTGCTCCCCTCCTCCTCCGACCCCCACCACTCTAATTATTTTACACATTGAGTTCGCAATTCTACTTATTTTAAACAATACATAATATTATCAAGAAACATACAGTTGTAAAAAACCATACACATATAGCGCAAGTTTTATCACCTACTCCTACCTAAATTTGGGAAGGAAGAAAAGTTACCTTTGATTCATCTTCTTCCTAACCCCCTTTTAAACTTTCTTCTCCCCACTATACTAGGGGTATTCTATCAAATTCCACTTCTCCCCCCCAAGACACCCCAACCAACCCCCCTCCCATACTCTCACAGGTGCTGAGATCAACCCTATGGACAAAACAGCAGCACTGCTGCCTACCTCTTCCGAACCCAAGATCAAATTCTACCTATAGAGTAATTGTAATTAGCAAATGATACAACTGGGGGCAGGGGGGAGGGAAAGAAAAGAAAAAAAAGAAAAAAAAAAAGGGAGGGGGGAAGTGCTAAATTTAAAAATGTGTAACTAAAAACCAAACACACCCCTTGCACCCTGAAAAATATGTGACAATAAGATGCATAACGTATGAGGTCATACAATAAATATTAGTGCAACCAAAAAAAAAACACAACAAAAGGAAACCCCCCATCACCCCCAAACCTCTCTTAATAGTGACAAAATAGATGATAATCGTGAGAAAAAAAAATCCACCCCCCAGTGGATATATATACTCTGATTAATACACCCCAACTTGAATTTCCCATTATGTGGGGCTGACAATGTTCCCAAAAATAAAATACACAAAATTAGTGTTATATTCTAATACATTCCAATATAAAGTGTCTCTATTTAGTGTCAGACAATACTAATTACACCTACCCTTCCCCTATTCAACAATAGTGATCACAGGTGTCTTGTGTTAAAGCAAAATAAATAAAAAAATAAATAACCTCCCCCCAAATTCTTGTTAAGTCATAACACCCTATCTCAAGCGGGTGTTATGGTTCCCCCACCCCACCTCCCGTGGCTCACCAAATTCATATATTAAAGGATACCCATGTACCCTCAGTGCCCAAAAAAAAAAAAAAAAAGGGAAAAATTTTTAAACCAATTTATGTATCCCCCCTCCCCTATTCCATCAATACATGGGTTCTCTCTCGGTACATATTTAAAAGGACACAATTTATACAAAATGCACTTCATGATATGTTCCAACTGACAGCCTAATCATGGTGAACTCCCATCCCTACTCTAAAGCTGAGGGGAGTCTCATGTGTTCGTTTGATTCGGGTTCCTTCCGGTTTCCTTCCATCTATATGCACTTATTGCTAATTGTTCATATAATACAGGCACATGAGAACGAAACTTTCTGACCATAGGTCCCATACCTCAGTAAGAACCCCAGTCCAGGGATATCAAAAAACTACCAGTATTTCTGAAGTCCCATGATTAAGGAGTTAAAAAAATGAGACACAAAAAAAAAAAAGGGAAGGGGGATGGGGGGACCCGGCAACAAGGGGGGGGGGGGACCGGGCAACAAGGGGGGGGGCACTACCATAAGGTGCAACATAAAATCTGTTGTTACCCGTTAATGTAACCGTTCCGTAACTGATGATTTTCATCTTGAGTATAGTGAAATTTTGACAGTTTCTTAGACATTAATCATAACTCACGTGACCCATCTGCCTATGATGTTCAAGATCTCCCTCTGGGTCTTTGTACTTGAACAGGCTGGTTGTTCTGAATAGGGGCCTGGCACGACCAGCCTGTCGATCTAGGGATATTTTGAAGCCAATTGCGCACTTGTACTGGTTCTGCTTCCAAAAAAGTGTAGAAGGCTGTAAGGTCCGCCGTGGAACGTAGAATAAAAGACGCCTGCGCTTTCCAGGATGTGACAGTTAGTGGGTAACCCCATCTGTAAGTACAATCATGGCACTTTGCTAGATCCAATATTGGTCGTAGTATGGCTCGCCTTTGCAAAGTGGCTCTTGAAATGTCTGGGAGGATCTTCACCGACCTTCCCTCAATCTCTGCATCTCCATGTTCCCATGCTTTACGGAGAATAATCTCCTTCTGTTGGTAGCGATGTAACCTGCAGAGGACATCTCAGGGCCTGTCCAGGTCAGAAGACCTGGGTCCAGGGATTCTATGCACCCTATCCAGTTCCAGGGAGGGCGGTGGGGTCTTCCGTACCTTATGAAAGAGAGCTATCACCGTTGCTTCCAACCCCTCTGGTCCTATAGTCTCCGGGATACCCCGCAAGCGCAAATTATTGTGACGACTGCGGTCCTCCAAATGGAGTTGTATATTGCTAACTGTAGCCTCCTGTGACGACTGAGAGAGTTCTAAGGCTAACACTCTGGTCTCCAGGGAAGATACAGAGGCCTCCCCAGCTTCCACCCGCCCGGTAAAGGATTGTATCTCCGCTCTTACCTCCTGAATGTCCCTGCTGTGAGCTTCCTCTATGCAGGTAATCAGGGCTTCTATATCCGCTCTCATGGGGAGGGCTTGCAGCAGAGACCTAAGTTCTTCGTCCAGTCTGCTCTGTTGTCGTGTGGGACTCACTACATCCGCCTGGGAGGCTGCCGCCATCCCCGGGAGTGGAGCAGAAGCCTGAGAGGGGGCGCATAGCCCTGGTGCTGCTGAAACTGCTCCGTCGCCCATCTCAGTTACTAGTGGAGCTGCCATTGTGTCTTCCGGCGTTGGATGCAGTGGTTCACGGAGGAACCTTCGGATTCCGCTCTGTGGTGTCGCAGTTCTGCTCCCCCTGCTGGCTGATCTGGTTCTATACATTCTGTGTATTGTCATACTGTCTTCCCATGTCAGACAGTCGGCTTGCAAGTGGTAGCGGTCTGGGGGAAGGCAGGAGCTTCACAGATGCACGTCCTCACCCGATCATCTCCAAGCCACACCTCTCCGCTCAAAAACTCATTCGCTTCACTAAAAAAAGATATCAGATCCCTAATAATGAACTCAGGAATTTCCTACAAATAAGACATTTCTATAACACAAATTTCCAAACAACAATAACAAAATCAGACACATTTTATGAGAACAAATGTCTAAAAACACCTAGAGGAACAGGACTGATATCAGAGATATATTCAAACCTGGTGAATAATAATAAACAAGATAAACTTCCCTATATGTATAAATGGGAGCAGAATTGTGATGTTTCATATTCAACTGAAAACTGAGACGAATGTATTAATAACCCTTTCATGACTAAGCCTATTTCTCACATTTTCACATTTGTTGCTTGCAAGTTAAAATCTGTATTTTTTGCTAGAAAATTACTTAGAACCCACAAACATTATATATATATATATATATATATATATATATATATATATATATATATATATATATATATATATATATATATATATATATATATTTTATGTCACACGTTGTTTGCAGCGGTCTTTCAAATGCAATTTTTTAGGAAAAGAAACACTTTCATGAATTAAAAAAAATAACTAAACACTAAAGTTAGCCCAATTTTTTTATATAATTTGAAAGATGATGTTACACCGAGTAAATAGATGCCTAACATGTCATGTTATGAAATTGCGCACACTCGTGGAATGGTGACAAACTACGGTACCTAAAAATCTCCATAGGTGACGCTTTAAAAAAACAAATCACGGTTACCAGGTTAGAGTTACAGAGGAGGTCTAGTGCTAGAATTATTGTTCTCGCTCTGACGATCGCGGCGATACCTCACATGTGTGATTTGAACACCGTTTACATATGCAGGCGCGAGTTATGTGTGCGTTTTCTTTGCTCAGTGGTGACAGGCCCTCTTTATGGAGAGATCTGGGGTCTATAATGAATGTAAACATCCCATGTGACAGTAATAGGTGGTGACAGGTCCTCTTTATGGAGAGATCTGGGGTCTATAATGAATGTAAACATCCCATGTGACAGTAATAGGAGGTGACAGGTCCTCTTTATGGAGAGATCTGGGGTCTATAATGAATGTAAACATCCCATGTGACAGTAATAGACAGTGACAGGTCCTCTTTATGTAGAGATCTGTGGTTTATAATGAATGTAAACATCCCATGTGACAGTAATAGGCGGTGACAGGTCCTCTTTATGGAGAGATCTGGGGTCTATAATGAATGTAAACATCCCATGTGACAGTAATAGACAGTGACAGGTCCTCTTTATGGAGAGATCTGGGGTCTATAATGAATGTAAACATCCCATGTGACAGTTATGAGCTACGTTCCTATTCGCCTTTTGGTATGAATATAGACTGGGACATCAATTCATTCATTAGTAAAGCCTGACGTACTCATTTTTCTTATTGTTTATTACACTCCCATCCCTTTTCTCTCTCTTTTTTGTTTGAAACGTTTTTTGTTTGTAACGTTGAGATATTGTTGTGTCATATGTACATATGATCCCACATGAGAGTCCATTCCATGAGCGGTTACACATAACTTATTCCATATCTACCCTAAGCCTATCACTTTTGGCTATAATTCCTTCGGTGAGGTAAGAGTAGTTATACTGTATACTTCCATATAGACGACAGAAAATTGAAGTTCTGTTACGTTTAATTGGCGGCTTTTTATACAACAACTATTTTTGCAACTGAGTCGACATAACAGGGCTCATTTTTATTTCCATATTTTATTAATACATTTTTTTTTTGTTTGGTAATATATGTTTTTTATTAAAACAATTATTCTTTGGTGACACTAATGCCCCGTACACACGGTCGGACTTTGTTCGGACATTCCGACAACAAAATCCTAGGATTTTTTCCGACGGATGTTGGCTCAAACTTGTTTTGTCTACACACGGTCGCACAAAGTTGTCGGAATTTCCGATCGCCAACAACGCGGTGACGTACACCACGTAGGACGAGACTAGAAAAGGCCAGTTCAGAACCAAGCGCGGCACCCTTTGGGCTCCTTTTGCTAATCTCGTGTTAGTAAAAGTTTGGTGAGAGACGATTCGCGCTTTTTCAGACTCGTGGCTTTCAGATCGTTTTCTGCCGTTCAGTTTGTGCTTGTGGGTTTGTATCTGCTCTTCAGTGCGTGCAGTCAGTTCGTATCGGAGTTTTCTGTGTGATCTTGCCTGCTCGTTGCTGTTTTTCAGGTCGCTCTTCACAGGCCTTGCTGTTCTTCAGTGCGTTCTGTTACTTCGTTCTGAGCAGCCGACCGTTTTATAGCCATGTTTCGTATGCGTACTCCTCGTAGAGTTCGTGCTGTGCGGGGGCTTGGTGTTGGGGTCCTGACCTTGACACAAGTCCAGTCCATGAACAGGGTGGGGAGGAGTTCATGGACCAAGAATTGGTTGCTTCAGCGTGACCAGTTCTCTCATATGCCTTTTCTCCGTGAGATCCGTGAGAATAATCCTGATGATTTCAGGAACTTTCTCCGGATGACGGACCCCGTATTTCACAGTTTGTTCCCTTCGCTGACCCCCTATATCAGCAGGCAGGATACCTGCATGAGGCAAGCCATCACTCCGGAGCAGAGGTTGGTCGCTACCTTGCGGTATTTGGCCACAGGGAGAAGCCTGCAGGACCTCAAGTTCTCGACAGGCATCTCCCCCCAGGCTCTTCTTTGTGGACATTTACTGCTTGTGTTTGTTTTAGCTGACCCTGACAGAAATGTGTGGAGTGCAGAAAATGTTGTGATTATGTAACCTTACAAAGCACTGTTGGCTGTTATTTACTAAATGCACAGACACTTTTCACTACAAGTGCACTTGCAACTGCACTGAAACTGCACTTGTAGTGCAAAGTGGATTTGCCCTTAGGAAATTACCCCCATTTTCTCATCAAACACCAATTACATCACCCCAAAAGTGTTGTAGCATTGAGACAATAATCCACACATTCTTGATAACCAATCTTTTTAATACCTGCACAATCACATGTGCATTTACCAAAGGTTTTTCTGACAAACCGACATGTTTGTTGTATAACAATTTTTGTGGTGTCATCAAAATGTGCATTTTATAGAAAACAGGCCTGTGAAAAACCAACAAGAAAGACACAAATCTTGATCTTACAAAGTTTACATTTGGTAGAACTGGAAGGCAATATCAGACATGAGTATTTAGGAACTGGGTTTGATATTGCGTTCAGATGGGGGGAAATCACCCTGGAAAAGCCAAATTTGCAAGATGCACACAAATTTCACAATGTCAACATGTGCTAGCTGCCATCACGGGGGATCAAGGGACGTGTTTTGGGGGAGAAAGCCCTTCCTCACCGCTACTTTATTATTGAGGAAGGGGTTGTACCCCCAAAACGCGTCCATTGATCTCCCGTGATGGCAGATAGCACATGTTGGCACACTGTGTGCATCCTCCAAATTTGGCTTTGGGAAAAATCACAAAAACATTTAGCACATTGTAGCAGACAAAAGAAGAAAGTGATTTGGAGGGGCTTTAAACTCGCCCCAAAACATCAATGATGTTTTTATATTTTGGAATAACATCATTGATGTTTTGCTTGATGTTTTCCAATTGTAAATTACACCCCATGATCTCCCCGATCAGGATCTGGGCACTTTCGGATGTGAAAGGATCTTCATCCACAACCTCACGATCACCTAAAAAGAGAGGAACCCCAAAATAAATTAGGTGGTAAAAAAATGCCGCCATCCATCTCTTATCTGAGCCTGTGGTTGCAGACACTCACCTGTTGTGGTAACTACTTCCACCACGTCTTCTTCCTCCTGCTCATCTTGTGTTGGGGGGATTTTCCCTTCTTCCAGAGGGGGGGGGGGGCTCTGGTCTCCTCGGATGAGGGGTGTCCTCCGAGTCTTTTCTCCCCTATGTAAAACAAAAATGGTATAATTAGCACACAGATATTTGATGGCAGAACTATAAAGATGAAACATTGCTTGGAAGTGGGGTACAATGATCTATTTTAGCCGAGTTCCAAGATGTAGCTTTTTTAGTGTCCTTTGTCAAGCTGCAATACTTTACCTGTTTGGTACAAGCTTCACAGATGGAGACCCCCCTATAGTATACACTGGAGCACCTGCGTGGCCCCCCTAATAAAAATGGTGTTCTTGTGTCCCACACTAGTGCTCCAGTGTCCAGATGTGAAAACAGCTGCTGAGTGCCCTCTCCTTACACACAATCTAGTTTGCATTTCATTCTAGTAACAAAGCCATCTACACAACCCAATTCTTTGAAGACAAGTATAGGGCCTCAAAATGGTGGCCAAATGCATATGGGCTAAACAATGGTATTTTATAGTCCAAAAAAAAAAAATGTGTGATCCGAACGAATAATGTGCCCATGAACATGAAAGTTGCCATTTTAAACTGTACAACAGTTCCTAAAAGCACATGGAGCAGCATGAACGTAATAAACACAAGAACAATAGGAACACAGCACAACTACTTACTTTTTTGCAGCACTCTCCGAATTTCTGTACTGCTCATGTTCTCGTAATTTCAGGTCCGACCACCGCTTCCTGAGCTGATCTTTCGATCGTCGTACCCCGAATTTCCGGTGCAGATTACTGACCACTTTCGCCATGATCTTGGCCTTTCGGACATTGTGGTTGGGGTAAGGCCCATACTTTCCATCATAGTCGGCCTTCTTCAGGATGTCAACCATTTCCAACATCTCCCCAAAGGACATATTTGAGTCCTTTAATCTCCTTCTGGATCGGGACGTTTCAGGCTCCAGCCTTTCCTCCTCCTCCTCCTCCTCGTTGCTGTAATTAGCACTATCCTGCTGTCTCTCCGCCATGTGCTCTTCCTCCACTGCGCCGAACAAAAAGGGGCAGAAAGAAAGAAAGAATAGAAAGAACGTCAGGGGCGGGCGGAGTTATACGCATGCGCAGTGTGTATAAATCGTAACGCGCGCGTCTTACGTACGATCTGTGAGCGGAGGAAGGAGCATCGGAGACGCCGATCGTGCTAACGAAGGTAGGATCTAAACTTGGGCCTATACTGCTTCGAAATTGAAGCCTATATTGTAACAAGATTAGGGGAGTTTGGCCTGACATTAGGGTTTGTCTTGTGTTGTGTCTTGCAGAGAAAATGGATGGGTTCAACAACCACAATTTCCTGCCCCTGTTTATTGACAAGTACAGAGAGCTGCCCTGTCTGTGGCAGGTGAGACACCCCCACTATAACCACAAACAGAAGAGGCAGGCAGCGCTGGAGAAACTGCTGGAGTTGGTGAAGCCGGTGGTCCCCACAGCAACCATCCCTTATTTAAAAGCTAAAATTGGTGGCCTGAGGAGCACATATCTTAGGGAGCGCAAGAAGGTCACAGATTCCCAGAGGTCCGGAGCTGCAGCAGATGACGTTTATGTCCCCAGGCTGTGGTACTATGAGAGACTGCGATTTCTGTCAGACCACACTGAAGTCAGGGAATCCCTCTCTACTCTTCCTTCCACTCTTCCTTCCATACCAGCTGAGGCTTCCGATGTCCAACCTGGGCCTTCCAGCCAGGAAGAAGTGGAGGAGCCCAGCTGGAGTCAGGTATAGCATTCTTCTACTGATTTCTGGTCAATAAAGAAATGATGTTTACTAGATGTTATTATTGATCACTAATTGCTGATTAAAAAAAGTGTTTTACATATCAATAGACAGTAGTGGGCAAAAATAATTGGGACAAGAATGTAAAATGCTGGGCTCAGAATGATAGTCTGTTATATTTGTTAACATTCAATTTGCAGCAGTCAGGAGGTGAAAATTGTGTGTGATTGATGAAAACAATACTAAAACTATGTCCCTTTTTCATACACAGGAAGACCTCAGCCAGGAGGAGGCTGTGGAATGTGGCAGTCAGGAGGAGGCGGGGATTAGTGGCAGCCAGGAGGAGGCGGGGCTAAGTGGCAGCCAAGAGAAGCCAGGGACAAGTCGCAGCCTGACTGAGTCTCAGGTCCCTCCCCTCCGCCTGCCATATAAAAGGGCCAGGAAGGCCACTCCGAGTCCCGTGCAGGATTCAGCGTACAGGCTGATCCAGGAGGCTTCGGCGTTCCTCCGAGCCTGAAGAGGCCTTTGCCTGCATGGCTGCCACCAAATTGCTGGGCATGCAGGAGGGCCAACGCAAGATCTCTGAGGACCTGATTTATAAAGTCCTTCGTAAGGGGGAGAGTGGGGAACTGACACCCAAGACGGATGTCATGGAGAGGGACGATCCTCCTCCTCCTCCTCCTCCTCCTCCTGCTGCCACAACTCCACCACCACAGCCAAAGCCTGGAAGGAAGCGTGGAAGGAAGACCTGAGAGTGATGACCTGGGTTCAGTCTGGTCTGACAGAAGATGCAGTCTCTCGTATGACCACAGCCTGGGGACACAGATGTCATCTGCTGCTTTCCGGATCTCTGGGACTTCTGGACCACACTGCCCTCCCTTAGATATGGACTCCTCAGGCTACCAATTTTGCTTTTAAATAATTGATGTCTGCCCTGGGGGTCCAAGGCTTCGCCCACTTCTGCAGTTTCTCCAGCGTTGCCTCCCTCTTTGTTTTTTTATAGTTGTGACCCCTTAATAAAATATTTTTAGGTAAATTCTACTCTCCTGTGTGTGTTTTCATCCAAAAAGGACAGTTTGTTGGTGAGTATTCAGGTACATTTCTAAAGTACAATGTGAAATTAACAAGGGACAACAACACCAAACAATCTCCTCCTACAGATTAAATAGAACAACATATCAATGGTGTTGTGGGAACTTGTCACAAAAAACACACAAACATTTTTGGGAATACAAATCAAAATCACCAAAAAAAATAAAAATAAAAAGAGAAACACAAAAAAAGATTCTACATTAAAGTAAAAAAAAAAAATTAAAAAATATGTTGTCAGATGTGAGAAATCAAAATATATTGAGGGAATCCCGATAAATAGTAACGAAAAAAGTTTGTGAGAAGTGTGTGTGAATATGAGCATCAAAACGACTTAATTCTTGTTACATTATAAAGAAGAAGAGAGTACGCTGTATTAAACCATTTTTTACATTGCAGCGTGACGAAAGTGCTTTATCCATTACGAACGCTAAGTTTACCAGAACGAGCTGTCCCGTGTCGGAATTTCTTCTGAGCATGCGTGGCACTTTGTGCGTCGGAACAGGCCACACACGGTCGGAATTGACGCGATCGGATTTTGTTGTCGGAAAATTTTATCTCCTGCTGTCCAACTTTGTGTGTCGGAAAATCCGATGGAAAATGTCCGATGGCGCCCACACACGGTCGGAATTTCCGACAACACGCTCCGATCGGACATTTTCCATCGGAAAATCCGACCGTGTGTACAGGGCATAAGTATTGACTCACCCGGACAGTGTGATTGTCTGGGAGGGTTGTAAACCTCCCTCTCCTTTCTTACTTCTATTTTCTTACTATACCTCTTTCTCTCTGTATACTTACCTCCACTTTTCTTGGCTGCTGACTAAGGTGATAAAATGCCATATAAGTGTTCAGACCTAACAAGTATTTTTATTGTTTGTGATTACAAGTACTGGCTGACGTCTCTCTCCGGCCCTGAACATTGGCTTGCTCTGCATTAGTTCGAGCCCCTGGTGTCTCACAACATCAAGGGCCTAAACATACCAGAGAAACGCACTACTCTCTTGCGGGAATTAAAAAAAGGTAAGCCCAAGATTGTTTTCCTGAAAGAGACCCATTTCAAGACAAACCAGGTTCCCAGGCTCACCGACTCCTACTTCACAGAGGCACAACACGCCACAAATGACACTTCCAAATCTAAGGGAGTGTCAATCCTGTTAAGCAGGGAGGCTTCATTTGAGATAACAGACAAAGTGGTTGATCCAGGGGGGAAATGTTCTGGAGTGCCCACTACATTGGCAAATGTGTATTTCCCTAATGCCCTGTACACACAATAGGATTTTCCGACAGAAAATGTGTGATAGGACCTTGTTTCCGTTGGAAAAAATCCATGGATTTTGTTGTCTGAATGTCCGATCAATGTCCGACCGTGTGTACGGGGCATAAGACTTCCCACCTGCCCTTTTGACTTCCCCCTAAACCCGCTTGTTGATACCTCATCAGGGAAAACTTTCACTACCTTTAAAATCTTAAAAAGAATCAAAGCTCTCCTCCATTCTATAGACCTAGTCAACACCTGGCGTTTCCTACACCCAGATGACAAAGATTTCTCTTTTTATTCAATCCCACATGAACGCCATTCCAAGATTGATTATCTCTTTATTACACAGCAGGATCTGCATACAGTCAGAGAGGCCAACATAGGGATACAGACGATTTCTGATCATGCCCCAGTTTCCATTAGCCTAAATTTGACCAATACATCGGCCAGATCAGGAATATGGAGACTAAATTCCTCTCTCTTAACAGATCCAGTTTTATTACCCAAATTGTCCACAGCTTTAAAAGATTTCTTCAGGCACAATGTGACCCCTGGTATTGACCCACTGATAGTTTGGGAAGCCCAGAAGTGCTCCATTAGGGGAGAATTGATAAGGATGGTTGCACAAAAAAAGAGAGATCTGGAAAAGAAAATTCTCCAATTGACGCATAAAATCCGCTATATAGAAACCTTACATAAGCAATCATTGACATCCCAATCGGCGTCAACTCTTCCCGAAACGAGAATGACCTTTAAACAGCTTCTAGAATCCAAAACAAAACTATACCTTTTTTTAGGAAAAAAGTCTATTATGAACAAGGTGACAAACCCGGCTATCTGCGTGCCAGGGCATTAAAAGTCCCCACTACCAAATACAACATTACAGGCATTCAGAACAAGGGGGGTAAGGTTGATAGAACAACTGACAAAATAGCACAACACTTCCAGGAATTTTATACCAATCTATACAATCTCCCAACCAAACATAGACCACATGACCTGCATGGAGATAGGCTCCAGGTGATCAGGGATTTCCTGAGGGATTCCGGCCTTCCTTCGCTTAAAGCGGAGGATGCCGCATCACTCGAGAACCCCGTGGACTTGCCGGAACTCAGACTAACTATTAAAGACCTAAAAATAGGTAAAAGTCTGGGTCCTGACTGGTTCCCGGCTATATACTACAAGACGTTCGTTGATACACTAGCCACACACCTCCAAGACGCATTAAATTCCCTATCAAAGACAAGAACGGTCCCTCCAGAATACTGTATTACCCAAGCCAGACAAAGACCCACTTCACTGTTCCAGCTACAGGCCTATATCACTACTGAATTTAGATGTTAAGATAATGGCAAAAATCATCTCCAACAGACTGAAACCTTTACTACATGATTTGATAGGATCAGAACAGGCGGGCTTTATGCCCGGAAGAGAAGCTAAGGATAACGTCATCAAAGCCCTTGACCTGATTCATGCTGCTCATCAGCAAAAGATCAAGGGTCTTCTCCTGTCAACGGACGCGGAGAAGTCCTTTGATCGAGTAGCCTGGGAGTACATGTTTGAAACTTGCAGACACATAGGCCTGGGACCAGGCATGATGGCTTGGATAACCTCCCTTTATCAAAACCCATCGGCCAGACTTAAAATAAACGTTTCCCTATCCAACAAAGTAAGCATAAACAATGGGACAAGACTGGGCTGTCCATTATCGCCCCTGTTATTCATAATATCACTGGAACCATTTGGTAGACAAATTCTTGCAGTTAAAGCTGTACAGGGATTTAAAGTCACAGGGAGGGAATTCAAAGTAGCGGCGTATGCCGATGACCTCCTATTCTTTTTGACTGAACCACACATATCCATCCCCTCCCTCCTGAAAGAATTTGCAATATATGGTTACATCTCTAACCTCAAGATAAATTATTCAAAGTCAGAGGCGATAAATATCTCGCTCCCAGAACAAACACTAAAGACAATTAAAGATAATAGTCCCTTCAAGTGGAAATCGCAAGCCATCAAATACCTGGGAGCATGGCTCATGCCCAAACTATCCTCAATTCCCGAAATTTCCTTCCTCTTCTCAAAACTATAGAAAAGGACTTGCGCACCTGGCACACTAGGTTCTTTTCATGGTTTGGCAGGGTGGCCATTTGTAAAATGACCATACTGCACAAAATCTTATATTTACTATGCACATTACCCATTAAAATTCCACAAAGCTTTTTTAGATCTCTCCAGGCCCTTCAAATGAGATTCATCTGGGCCCACAAACCACCACGTATCAAATTCTCCCTACTAACAAAAATCAAAGCAGCGGGCGGGGTGGGGATACCTGATTTCAAAATGTACTATCACGCCACGCCCAATGCGCAAGTGCCGGCGTCTTCCCTTTGTATATAAAGGGAGAACCTGTACCTCTCCCATCTGCTTCTCTCTGCATGACAGACGTTAATGCCGTTCTGTGGATCCTCTGATTCGTTTGTGGCTTGCTCTAGCACAAGGTTGGTTTACAACTATTTTTGAGCTGTATTCATTTCATGTGGACATGCATAGCATAGATGAGACACTACCATCCATGTTTGTACCTTGATTGGGCTGCCATTATAGTCTATGCTTTCCATTCTAATTAATGCTCTAATAACATTCCCATTTATCCTACCTGCCTCTTCATGACTGTAGGCTATCTTCATTATGTTTGCTAACAGTGGGTATATATCCCCATTTATTAGGGGGTATTAGGGGGTATCTTGTGCCATAATATGGATACAAAATATCTACATATACCATAATATTTAAATATATGAGGTTTTTATTTATTTTTTTCATCCTGAAAGGGCAAACAGTTCCACTTAAACATATTATTATAACTTTTCTTACAGACAGCCTGACGCTACGAGCCATATCTTCCATCAGTGTTATCATTTCCACCTGGGCCCTGATAAATGTGATTTCAGCCACGTAAAACTATCAGTCATTTACAGATACCTTTATCAAGTTGTATACCAACTTTGATTTCGTATTTCCCAACGGCATTTCCTGTTGCTTTTGAGTCGTATTCCATTACCCGGCTCAGTACTTGGAAGTACAACCAGTGCAGGTTTTCTTTCATCGGTACGTGTCTTCCCAAACCTGGCCTCAACGATGCTCTCTTTTCTCTGCTCCTGATCATGATTTTAATGTGCAATTGCTGTGTTTTATTATTTTATTTATTTTTATTTTAGAATGTGTTATGGTAGTTATACCTTGCATTGAACACCCCTGATGAAGGGACCTTACAATTGTTCTGAAACGTGTCGAGCTCAACACCAACCAATACCATACACCTACGATCCAACCTTGCACTTTGTGTTTGTTTTTATATGCTCTACATATGGTGATGTTTGCACCTAAAAAAACTTTTTCTATTTCATTAATAAAATTTCCTATTTTTTCAAATTTTGTTTCAATTTGGTTGCCTTCAAAGTCCCTAATACCTGTCATGGGGGTACTTGTTCCATATAAACTATATACTGTCACATGATGGAGGGGTGACATCATCAATCCTGTGTAAGCTCCGACATAACCCACCATGTATCTTACACGGGGAGATCTGACAAAGGGATGGAGTTATGGGGGAGTTATGAAAGTGGACACTTTTTAAGGTAATTTGGGAGACCAAAACACGTGACAAACAGTGCTGGGACATAACAAAAAGACCAACATGTGCCCCCCCTGAACCGTGAACTACTTCAGTACCATAGATTGCAGGTACCGTCCATTTCTGTGCTCCCCTCCTGATGAAGCACCCAAGGCAGCCATCTCTTTTACCAAACCCTTAGCTTGGCCCCGTCCCCGTCCCCAGACCTTTCAAAATATGTGGGGCCCCCAGGCAATGTTATATTACATAGGTTTTCTGGCAATATGACAATTGTGGGCCCCAGACAATCTCATGTACTTTGGGGTCCCAGGCCATGTGACATATGTGACCCCTGGCTTTGTAGAAAGATAAAGTGACAGATGAACCCCGTGTTCTCCTCCCTTCTCCCCTCATACATTTCATCCTATTCAGTGCAGAGTGTGAGACCCTGAGCAACCAATCAGAGGGTGTGACTGCAGGCAGCACTGTGATGTATATTACTGATCAGCATGTTCCCCGCTCTCACCCTCTTCCTCTTTCCCTTCCCGTCTATTCTACATATTACCAGACTAATGTATGAAGGGTCTCTGTAGAATATCTTCTTCTCTGGTGGGAAAGATGAGGAGGGTGAGACTGTAGAACACGCTGCACAGCAACATACATCTCAGTGCTGCTCACACCGACACCATTATATGAATGAGATCTTCTATTACAGTCTGTACCAAGCCACAGACTTTATTTCTAGTATTGGATGGAATGGGAAATTAGGAGAAGATGGCTGATGTCACACATTATGATAACTTAACAGAGAAACATAGAAAGTTGTTTGTCAGATTGTCATGGGATAGATAGATAGATAGATAGATAGATAGATAGATAGATAGATAGATAGATAGATAGATAGATAGATAGATAGATAGATAGATAGATAGATAGATAGATAGATAGATAGATAGATAGATAGATAGATAGATAGATAGATAGATAGATAGATAGATAGATAGATAGATAGATAGATAGATAGATAGATAGACCACACTAATCCTCACTGACCAATAGGAACATGTTATTGTTACTCCAGTAATTGGACAGATATTCTACCCAATCACAGCGATCAGTAAGAAATCTCACATTTATATATGTAGCAAATTCTTTGGCCTCTTTCAGTCTAATGAGAACCTCTAAGGCCAAAGATAGCTGGCATCCTTCTGTAAGTAGTGGATTGTGAGGCATAGTGGGTGCAAGGTGTAAATTATTGGGTGCCAGACACTTCTTGAATGCAAAGGAGATGTTTATTTCTTTTATTGTCTTTCTTTTATGAGGGAAAGAGGGTTGGGGCTAGGACACCCTTAAGCAGTGGCAATTTTAATTTACAGACTCCGAGACTTCAATAGGAGGACAGCCGTACAGGGAAAGGCCCCAGCAAGGCACCACGTCTGCACATGCAGCATTGCTGTCTCCTATGGTAACAGTCTTTAACAGTTCCAAATCGTAACAGTCCTTTCAGCTTCACTACAACTTCCACTTGTAGTTCTTCAGCCCCTTGAGCTCCTGGGTCTCTCACTGGACTTTCTGATTCACTGACTCTGAATTCCTGGAGCTCCTCAAAGCTTTGCAGTGGTATCTCCCTCAAGCGTCACCCACATTTCCCTTTTGGGCCCCTAGCTTGGCACTCCAGATACTTTTCAAGCTTCACCCCTGCTGACCGGCTCAGTCCCTAGCTTGACACACAAGGCTGCTCTGCAAGCATCTCCTCCGCTGGTTGGGTCCCTGACTTGATCACCGCCTGAAGTTTCCTGATTCTCCACCATGCTCGTTCGCTGAGAATGCTGCTCTGGTACTTGCTTCAGTTACTCACTGTGGTCCCTGGTAATAAGGTGGTTGGTCCCTTTGTGGTGACAGCTTCCCTTCTACCTCCGACCACTGGCCAGTTCTCCGGCTTGCAGAACCATCACTTCTGGTTGGACTGCAAGCCGCAGTCCCAAGCCTGTGCTGCCCTTTTACTTCTGGATAGGCCCTCAGACAACCTAGCAGCCAGATGCCTCCAGGATAGGCCCAAACTCTGGCCTAGCAGCCTGGGGCATATGACACATGTCCACCCAGACAGCCGTCCAGGTGGAACAGAGCATAGATTACCTGACCTCACCCAAATATATATAGGTTCTCCCAGCACGCCAAGGGATTCAAGAAAACCCCTGCCCATTGGCTGAGGTACCCCATATACCCATAACCTGACCTTGGGTTGCCCTTCTCATATCTAATACCACCAATTACCCAGCCACCTAGTGGTATAAGAGAAAAGTACAACAAGACCAAACTTAGGGAGAAATCAATAGATCTCTATTAATTAACCAGGATAACTGCTCCTGGCAATTAAATTTGTGAGGAGTTCCCTGCCTAAACTACATATATAGTAGAAAAACTTTCAGGAAGCCACACCCACTGCTATATACTATTGGATTAATATTAAATGAATTCTGCTTCTTCGACTGATATTACCAGACTGTGGGCGGAGTTCTCACATCTCCCGCCTCCCCCCACATATCTTTATACAACCTCCCACCACACCTAACCCAGCATGGAGGGGCTCAGTGAAGGTGGTAGTGAAGGTGTGGAGGTGTTGGATCGGGTTACACAGATCATAAAAGGAGATCCGCCCGGCCTCATAATCCAGATATATCCTGACTTTGTTACTGGAG
Organism: Lithobates clamitans; assembly: GCA_037952925.1. Taxonomy (NCBI): domain Eukaryota; kingdom Metazoa; phylum Chordata; class Amphibia; order Anura; family Ranidae; genus Lithobates; species Lithobates clamitans. The sequence goes on from JBBGZY010001976.1 coordinate 52,787, forward strand.
GGATTGGTGGGTAAGAGGATCTCTTTACTGTCATGTATCACCAAATACTGATTACCAGACCTGTCCAATCCCCAGGACTTCTTATTCCTTCCAATGAATGACTCCCATCCTTTCCTGTCTATACTGGGGTAACACATCCCGACTCTCCATTCAGGTGACCTCCCAACATCCACGTCCCAGTAATGTCTCCCTGAGGAGAAACTCTGAATGCTCATCACCTGAGGAGAACGCTGAAAACTCTCTGGTGTTTCTGGGTGATTCTGGTCTATATCTGACCAGGATACAGTTTTCCTGTCATCTGATATCTGTAGATAATTATAAGCTGTGTTTCCATCCAGTAATATGTCTGCAGCTCCCTGTATATAGAAGTATACATTTACCTCTGTTATTATATCAGATAAACCTGTGTGTAAGACCCCCGCCACATCCAGACCTCCTCCATCATGGAGGAGTTCCTCATGTCTCTCTCTGTCCTCATTATCTCCATCATCAGTATCACACAAGTCACCTGTGTCTGATTCCTCATCATCTCCATCCTCAGTATCACACAAGTCACCTGTGTCTGATTCCTGTAAGACAGTCAGTGGATCCGTCATGTTACACAGCTCCTCAATGTGACGTATCTTCCTGGACAGTTCCTCCTTCTTTATTTCCAGATCCCGGATGGAGATGGAGATCCACTCTTCCCTCTCGGAGATGTCCCCCAGGATTCTCTTCTCCAGGTCTTCCAGACGTCTCCTGAGATCTCTAAACAGGGCAGTGACTCTCTCGGTGTCACCAGCTGCTTCTTCTTCTACTTTCCTCCTGTGTTCCTGCAGACTCTGGACTCTTTCCTCCGTCTCCTCTCTCTTTGTCAGAAGTTCCTGCAGATCATTCCTCAGTGTCTCCTTCTTCTTCTCAGAAGCCTCATCCAATGACTCCATCTCATGTCCTTTATGTCCTCCAATCACACAAAACTTACAGACACAGATATCATCCTCAGGGCAGTAATACTCCAGGATCTTCTTATGGACGGAGCATTTCCTGCTCTCCATGGACAAGGTGGGGTCACATAAGATATGTTCTGGGGACTTTTTGTGGACTCTCAGGTGTTTATCACACAGATAGACCTCACAGTGTAGACAGTATCTAGCAGCAGGTACAGGAGAGTCCACACAGTAAGTACAGAAGACACCGGACTCCTCATGATCTGGCTGAGGAGACAGGAAGTGCACCATTATGTTACGTAGTGTTATGTTCCTGTGCAGTGCAGGAAGACTCCTGAACCTTTTTCTACATTCAGGACAGTAATATTCTCCAGACCCCTCCTGTGTATCCAGCACACGATCAATACAGACCCGGCAGAAGTTGTGACCACATTTCAGGTTTACAGGATCGGTATAAATGTTCAGACAGACGGAACATTCCAGCTCAGCTCTCAGATCACCAGACGCCATCGCTGACAGCAGAAGAGAAACTAAACTGAAAGTCTCTGACACCGGAGAGGAATGTGGATGGGGGAGGGGTGACATCCTCCTACACAGGGTGAGGCTGGATGAATATTATAGGACACGGAGATCAGAGTACAGAAGGGAGAAGATTAGTTTTGCAGTAGTAATGATAATTATACCTCCCAACATTAGAAGAGAGAAAGAGGGAAAGACGGATGTGGAAAAGACATGCGGAGCACTAAGTACAATGACATGAAAAGTGGAGATGACTACATCATGATGAAAAGGAAATTGGTTATATAACCACTTGACCCCTGGAAGATTTACCCCCTTCATGACCAGACCATTTTTTGCGATACGGCACTGCATTACTTTAACTCACAATTTCGCTGTCAGGTAACACTGTACATAAATTAAATATACCTGTATATAATTTTTTTCCACAAAAAGAGCTTTCTTCTGGTGGTATATAATTATCACTAAGTTTTTTGGTGCTTTAAAAAAATAAACAACAGCTTTGAAAAAAAAATATATATTTTTTTCTTTTTTTATGAAACATATTTAAAAAAAAACATTTTAAAAATCTAATGTATTCATCAATTTAGGCCAAAATGTATTCTGCTACATGTTTTTGGTAAAAAAAAAATCCGAATAAGCTTATATATTGATTGGTCTGCAGAAAAGTTAAAGCATCTACAAACTATTAGATAGATTCCCGAGCCTCTCCAGGCCTAATGGTGACCTCTAGAGTTAGGAAAAGCTGACATACTTCTGTGTAGAGTGGGTTACGAGGCATGGTGGGTGTAATGCAAGGTAGATTAATGGGCACCAGACACTTCTTGAATGCAAAGAGATGTATTTTCTCTTAAACAGAACTGGGGGGAGAGGGGGTTAGGTAGTTGTAGTTAGTAGTTGTAGTGTTGCAGACTCTGAGACTTCTATAGGTAGACAGCCATGCAGGGAAAGGCACCCAACTGGACACCACCTCTGCATGTGTAGCCACGGTGGTCCCGGGACCACACTGCCTCTGACGCAGCCGGTGGTGACCGGTGAAACCGGTCAAGCGCTCTTGATTCCTTGTTCACCTTGCCTGTGTGACTGGAGGATATGAAAACTTGCTTATGCAGGACAGGCCTCATAAGAAATCGGCAATGGTACTAGCACTGAAGATTTGTTTTTCCATCAGCACCTGATAAGTATCCATTTATTCTCTTTCTACTTTGGACTATAAGATTTGATCCATGTATAGTCTACCATGGACCAGGACTGTCAACCTGCATACACACTCTGGATATCAAATTATAGTTTTCAATAGTGAGAGGGAGCCAATAGCCAATGATAAAAACTGAATCATTCCCAACGTGTCAATCATACTGTGATAAACACTTAATGTCCACCATTCTTGCCTTTATCCAATGACAGTAATATATATATATATATATATATATATATATATATATATATATATATTACTGTCACTGGATAAAGGCAAGAATGGTGGACATTAAGTGTTTATCACAGTATGATTGACACGTTGGGAATGATTCAGTTTTTATCATTGGCTATTCCATTTATGTGTTTGTGATATAATACATTTTGACATTTAACACTTGTACAGTGAGCTGTCTATTTCCTTTTCCCTATTGCTTTTATGTCATTGGAGTCGGTTGAGCCCAAACAGGGTTTTTATTATGAGTTTTTGAGGGTGTAATATGTACGGGGGGCGGTAATATGTACAGGAGGGTGTAATATGTAGAGGGAGGGGGTAATATGTACAGGGAGGGGGGTAATATGTACAGTAGGAAGTAATATGTACAGGAAGGGGGGGGTAATATGTACAGGGAGGGGGTCATATGTACAGGGGGGTAGTATGTACAGGGGGGTAATATGTACAGGGGGAATAATATGTACAGGTAGGGGGTAGTATGTACAGGGGGGTCATTTGTACAGGAGTGGGTAATATGTACAGGATGGGTAATATGTACAGGAGGGGGTAATATGTACAGGGGGAAGTAATATGTACAGGGAGGAGGGTGATATGTACAGGAGGGTGTAACATGTACAGGGAAGGGGGGTAATATGTACAGGATGGTGTAATATGTACAGGGGGGTAATATGTACAGGAGGGTGTAATATGTACAGGGGGGGTAATATGTACAGGAGGGTCATTTGTACAGGAGTGGGTAATATGTACAGGATGGGTAATATGTACAGGAGGGGGTAATATGTACAGGGGGAAGTAATATGTACAGGGAGGGGGGTGATATGTACAGGAGGGTGTAACATGTACAGGGAAGGGGGGTAATATGTACAGGATGGTGTAATATGTACAGGGGGGTAATATGTACAGGAGGGTGTAATATGTACAGGGGGGGGGTAATATGTACAGGAGGGTGTAATATGTACAGGAGGGGTAATATGTACAGGAGGGTGTAATATGTACAGGGGGGTAATATGTACAGGGGGATAATATGTACAGGAGGGTGTAATATGAACAGGGGAGTAATATGTACAGGAGAGTGTAATATGTACAGGGGGGGTAATATGTACAGGATGGTGTAATATGTACAGGGGGGTAATATGTACAGGAGGGTGTAATATGTACAGGGGGGGTAATATGTACAGGATGGTGTAATATGTACAGGGGGGTAATATGTACAGGAGGGTGTAATATGTACAGGGGTGGTAATATGTACAGGATGGTGTAATATGTACAGGGGGGTAATATGTACAGGAGGGTGCAATATGTACAGGGAGACGGAGGTAATATGTACACCGAGGGGATAATATGTACAGGAGGGTGTAATATATATTTGTGACTGAGGCTGCACTATATACCCTGATCTGTGAGGCTGCACTATATTCCCAGATCTATGAGGCTGCACTATATATACTGCACTAGCTGTATACTCGGTCCTGTGATGCTGAGCTGTATATCCTGCCCTGTGATGTTGAGCTGTATTTCCTGTCCTGTGATTCTGGGGCTGTATATTCTATCCTGTAATGCTGGGGTTGTATACTCTGTCCTGTGACTCTGCGGCTGTATACTCTGTCCTGTGATGCTGGGGCTGTATACTCTGTGCTGTGATGCTGGGGCTGTATACTCTGTGCTGTGATGCTGGGGCTGTATACTCTGTGCTGTGATGCTGGGGCTGTATACTCTGTGCTGTGATGCTGGGGCTGTATACTCTGTGCTGTGATGCTGGGGCTGTATACTCTGTGCTGTGATGCTGGTTCTGTATACTCTGTCCTGTGATGCTGGGGCTGTATACTCTGTGCTGTGATGCTGGGGCTGTATACTCTGTCCTGTGATGCTGGGGCTGTATACTCTGTGCTGTGATGCTGGGGCTGTATACTCTGTGCTGTGATGCTGGGGCTGTATACTTTGTGCTGTGATGCTGGGGCTGTATACTCTGTGCTGTGATGCTTGGGCTGTATACTCTGTGCTGTGATGCTGGTTCTGTATACTCTGTCCTGTGATGCTGGGGCTGTATACTCTGTGCTGTGATGCTGGGGCTGCATACTCTGTGCTGTGATGCTGGGGCTGTATACTCTGTCCTGTGATGCTGGGGCTGTATACTCTGTCCTGTGATGCTGGGGCTGTATACTCTGTGCTGTGATGCTACAGGAGGGGCTAATATGTACACCAAGGGGATAATATGTACAGGAGGGTGTAATATATATTTGTGACTGAGGCTGCACTATATACCCTGATCTGTGAGGCTGCACTATATTCCCAGATCTATGAGGCTGCACTATATATACTGCACTAGCTGTATACTCGGTCCTGTGATGCTGAGCTGTATATCCTGCCCTGTGATGTTGAGCTGTATTTCCTGTCCTGTGATTCTGGGGCTGTATATTCTATCCTGTAATGCTGGGGTTGTATACTCTGTCTTGTGACTCTGCGGCTGTATACTCTGTGCTGTGATGCTGGGGCTGTATACTCTGTGCTGTGATGCTGGGGCTGTATATTCTGTGCTGTGATGCTGGGGCTGTATACTCTGTCCTGTGATGCTGGGGCTGTATACTCTGTGCTGTGATGCTGGGGCTGTATACTCTGTGCTGTGATGCTGGGGCTTTATACTCTGTGCTGTGATGCTGGGGCTGTATACTCTGTGCTGTGATGCTGGTGCTGTATACTCTGTGCTGTGATGCTGGTTCTGGATACTATGTCATGTGATGCTGGGGCTGTATACTCTGTCCTGTGATTCTGGGGCTGTATACTCTGTCCTGTGATGCTGGGGCTGTATACTCTGTGCTGTGATACTGGGGCTGTATACTCTGTGCTGTGATGATGGGGCTGTATACTCTGTGCTGTGATGCTGGGGCTGTATACTCTGTGCTGTGATGCTGGTTCTGTATACTCTGTCCTGTGATGCTGGGGCTGTATACTCTGTGCTGTGATGCTGGTGCTGTATACTCTGTCCTGTGATGCTGGGGCTGTATACTCTGTGCTGTGATGCTGGGGCTGTATACTCTGTGCTGTGATGCTGGGGCTGTATACTCTGTGCTGTGCTGCTGGTTCTGTATACTCTGTCCTGTGATGCTGGGGCTGTATACTCTGTGCTGTGATGCTGGGGCTGCATACTCTGTGCTGTGATGCTGGGGCTGTATACTCTGTCCTGTGATGCTGGGGATGTATACTCTGTGCTGCGATGCTGGGGCTGTATACTCTGTGCTGTGATGCTGGTTCTGTATACTCTGTCCTGTGATGCTGGGGCTGTATACTCTGTGCTGTGATGCTGGGGCTGTATACTCTGTCCTGTGATGCTGGTTCTGTATACTCTGTCCTGTGATGCTGGGGCTGTATACTCTGTGCTGCGATGCTGGGGCTGTATACTCTGTCCTGTGATGCTGGTTCTGTATACTCTGTCCTGTGATGCTGGGGCTGTTTACTCTGTGCTGTGATGCTACAGGAGGGGCTAATATGTACACCGAGGGGATAATATGTACAGGAGGGTGTAATATATATTTGTGACTGAGGCTGCACTATATACCCTGATCTGTAAGGCTGCACTATATTCCCAGATCTATGAGGCTGCATTATATATACTGCACTAGCTGTATACTCGATCCTGTGATGCTGAGCTGTATATCCTGCCCTGTGATGTTGAGCTGTATTTCCTGTCCTGTGAATCTGGGGCTGTATATTCTATCCTGTTATGCTGGGGTTGTATACTCTGTCCTGTGACTCTGCGGCTGTATACTCTGTGCTGTGATGCTGGGGCTGTATACTCTGTGCTGTGATGCTGGGGCTGTATACTCTGTCCTGTGATGCTGGGGCTGTATACTCTGTGCTGTGATGCTGGGGCTGTATATTCTGTGCTGTGATGCTGGGGCTGTATACTCTGTCCTGTGATGCTGGGGCTGTATACTCTGTGCTGTGATGCTGGGGCTGTATACTCTGTGCTGTGATGCTGGGGCTGTTTACTCTGTGCGGTGATGCTGGTTCTGTATACTCTGTCCTGTGATGCTGGGGCTGTACACTCTGTTCTGTGATTCTGGGGCTGTATACTGTGTCCAGTGATGCTGAGCTGTATTCTCCTGACACTATGGGTAGAAGCAAATGGAATACAAGGGATGGAGTGGGTGGATTCTATAAGGGGTGGGGCTTATGAGAAGTGGAAGGGGTCAAAAAAGAAGGGCGTGGTCTGGTGCCCCCCGAACCTAAAATTTCACCAGCTGCCACTGACCCCTGGTTTAGCCTCTGAGATACAGTGACAAGGCACAACATAGACGTCTGCTATGGTGACATGGCTGGGGAGTGAAACTGGGGCTGTCCCCAGGTTGATGAGCTGCACCAGAACTTTTCCCTTGTAGATATTGGATAAGGTGCAGGCAACCAACTACTCCACTGGCGCCATTGAGTCCTTATAGGGTTCAACCATGATCGCAGCCCCCTGAAGCTTCTTATGGGACCCAATGGGTAGGAGGAGTACTGACAACCCTCACCTGCTCGGGTTGTTTCCCAGATGCCCTCTGCTGAACTTTTATATGCCCTAATCATGTTGAGCCATGCCACCTGCAGGGCATAGCTCCGTGCACATCAGCTGGGGTATTTGGACCCTGGCTAGCAAGCGGGGTAAGTCCAAGTCTTTCAGTACATTTATGCCCAGAACAACAGGTACTGCAGGTCTTATTAGGCCAGGGGTTGCTACTACCCCCACTTGTTCCACCACCTGATCTTTGATTTGGATCCTCATCCAGGTGACACCCTCTACCAAGATAGGTAAGTTATTGGCCACTTTGAGGGAAAGTCATAAGGGGTCCAGCTGTTCTCATGTTCTGAACCATTAGGCAAAGAAGTTGTACTCCCAAGACAGTGACCTCATAACCATTGTCGATCAAGCATGGGACCTCCAGGTCTTTAACGAGGACAGTCAGTACTGGGCTTGGTGAGACCATGGATTCTGGTTTGTTGGGACCTTGTGTTGACTGTCCCAGGGGTTGTCTTACTCTTCCCCAGGAGCCACTAGTTTAGCAGCGTGTTGCATGAGCTTTTGAATTCAGACCACAGTTTTTACATACATGTCCATATCGGCCACACTGCCAGCACTTCCGGTCCTCCTCTGGGTCCCTCCACAACTGATTCATGACATTGGAGGATGGGCCAAGTCCAATTTTGAAGGAGGACATTTCATGTTTCAAGGAGGCCACTTCTTGTGCAAGTTTCCTCAATGCCGTCTGTGTAGCTGACAGGTGGCGATGGAGCTAGGGACTCATCTTTCAAGTGCAATAGATCATACTTCTTTGTCAAAGCCACAGTTGCTTATCCTTCTTCCTGTTCCTATCATAGTTACATAGTAGGTGAGGTTGAAAAAAGACACAAGTCCAACCTATGTATGTGATTATATGTCAGTATTACATTTTTTTATCCCTGTATGTTGTGGTCATTAAGGTGCTTATCTAATAGTTTTTTTTTTTAACTATCAATGCTCCCCGCTGAGACCACCGCCTGTGGAAGAGAATTACACGTCCTTGCCGCTCTTACATTAAAGAACCCTCTTCATAGTTTAGGGTTAAACCTCTTTTCTTCTTATTGTAATGAGTGGCCATGAGTCTTGTTAAACTCCCTTCCGTGAAAAAGTTTTATCCCTATTGTGGGGTCACCAGTACGGTATTTGTAAATTGAAACCATATCTCCTCTCAAGCGTCTCTTCTCCAGAAAGAATAAGTTCAGTGCTCGCAACCTTTCCTCATAACTAATATCCTCCAAAACCTTTATTAGCTTTGTTGCCCTTCTTTGTACTCGCTCCATTTCCAGTACATCCTTCCTGAGGACTGGTGCCCAGAACTGGACAGCATACTCCAGGTGCGGCCGGACCAGAGTCTTGTAGAGCGGGAGAATTATCATTTTATCTCTGGAGTTAATACCCTTTTTAATGCCAATATTCTGTTTGTTGTGTTAGCAGCAGCTTGGCATTGCTTGCCATTGCTGAGCCTATCATCTACTAGGACCCCCAGGTCCTTTTCCATCCTAGATTCCCCCAGAGGTTCTCCCCCCAGTGTATAGATTGCATTCAGATTTGTGCAACTCAAATGCATTATTTTACATTTTTCTACATTGAACCTCATTTGCCATGTAGTCGCCCACCCCATTAATTTGTTCAGATCTTTTTGCAAGGTTTCCACATCCTGCAGAGAAGTCATTGCCCTGCTTAGCTTAGTATTGTCCGCAAATACAGAGATTGAACTGTTGAACTGATTGAACAGGTCATTTATGAACAAATTAAAAAGGATTGGTCCCAGCACAGAACCCTGGGGGACCCCACTAACCACCCCTGACCATTCCGAGTACTCCCCATTTATCACCACCCTCTGAACTCGCCCCTGTAGCCAGTTTTCAACCCATGTACTCACCCTATGGTCCATGCCAAAAGACCTTATTTTGTACAGTAAACCGTTATGGGGAACTGTGTCAAATGTTTTTGCAAAATCCAGATACACCACAATGTCATGGAAAGAGCTGGCGGGTTACGTTCTAATTCTCTCTTGCAGGGCTCTCCTGACTGGCTTTCATTCCCACTATGAAGTGGTCCTTCAGTAGATGATCTAATGTGGTAATATTGGCAGCCACGTACATCACACTTTTCCAGGAGTTTCCAGAGATCACGGAGCGCTACCGCAAAGTGAGTGAGGTTCTCATCTTCCTGCAGTCCCCGGAAAAAGAATCTCCACCTCAGTTCTGGGAATGGTATATTCTCTCCAAACAGGCCCTCTAAGTGTGCTTCAATTTGTTTCAGTGTGACCAATTTCTCTTCCGGCAACACTATCACTGCTCGGCAGGCGTCATCCTCTAAGGCATTAATAGCCAGCTCTGCAATCATCTGGGCAGGAACCTGGTATAGGTGTGCAACACTCTCTAGTCTCTCCTCCTATTCAGCCAGAGGAATGGTTGAACCATTAACTTAGGCACTAAGGCTAGGGCCGATCCTAAAGGTGCCATGATGGACCCTGCTTCTCCTTCCACACAGATTACAAGAAGGAACATATCCTGCCAACTGCCCCCCAAGTGTGAGTGGGTGCAGCGTGGTATGGTGGCAAAAAATACATAGAGTCCAGTTCAAAGTAAAATATTGTAAATATAAAACAAAATGATTTCGCGTAAAACACATACCTCAATAATGAATGCTAATAGCAAGCAAAATAAATACACATGTGAAAAAATAGGGTCACAGTACTAAATAAAGTCATAATACTAAATAGCCACATGTGAAGCTCAAAACACAAAAAACAGTGTTATCACGTGAAGGTGATAATATTCAGTGCCAAAAAATATATAAATGTTGTAGGTGGTAAAAATCGGTGAAAATCACAGTGAAAAGTAATAAAAAGTCAATCAATAAATGAATCCAAAATTATTAATAAAAGAGTCCAAAAATATTAATCATTGGAGCATAAATGTTGATAAATCTTCTCCATAAATGAGGTAGGTGATATGGGAAATGGTAGATGGTACAGAAATGTGCTCACAGAGCCCTTACCTCAACAGGCATGGGTAAATGCCTTAATGATCAGGATGGTGGGTGGCAGTAGAGACCGATGGATGTCTTTGGCAGATGGATGTCAACTATAGGGCCGGGTCAGGCTCGCCTCAAGGTCCGGGTGTGCACATGGAAAGGAAAAGGAACAGAAGGCCTCCAATCGTGTAATAGTGATAAAAACTCCAGTTTATTAACTAAAACGCTGTACAGGGCATTTAAAAGGTACAGCACAGCACCAGACGGCGTACCGCCATCATCTATTACGAAACTTCCGGTCCGCAACAACAACAACCGGGTCAAGGGTGATGTCTTCCGGTTGCGTCGACTAACGTGTATCCTACGCGTTACGTCACAAACCCTCGTGACTTCCTCAGGGAATCTGATTGGCTAAGCAATCAGTTCATTTATAATGGTGGAACAGGAAGTGGCACTGACACCATTTTAATGGAGCCCGAAGATAATTTGATATGTACTACTGCGGCAGTAAATTAAAAAGTTTAAAATAGCAAATTAATTACTTTATTAAATTAAAAACTAGAAGTCCAACAAAGAAAAATGAAAAAGTATCAAAGAGACACTTCGGACTATAAGGCGGATCAAGTTTTCAAATGGCAAAGTAAATTAGAGGAACCATTGGTAACCTCAGCCTATTCCACTCCCAAACGTGAAGTAAGAATTAAAGAATCGGTAGCAAGTACTTCTCAACAACCTCCGCCGTCTGGTGAATGGAAAAGGGAAGATTACCAGACACCGAGAAGAAATCAAGATTACCAAGGACATCAGAACAACTGGTATCAAACTCCTAGGAATAATAGAAAAAAATCTTTTACAAAACCGTTTAAGAAACCTCATCCGAATGATGGCCATTATTCAAGACCTCAACAAGACAGACCATACAACAATGGCTATATATATGAAAGACCTCAACAAGATAGACCCTACTATGAAGGATATCAGAAAGACACCAGAGAATACATTTATTCATACCCACAAGCAAGATGGGAGAGAAGTCTGATACACACCCATAATAGATTTGAACCACTGAGACATCAGACGGATCATAACTCCTATACTCGCCAACCTTACTACCAACAAGACAGACAGAAGGGGGATTTTTTAGATCGAGGCCGGAGGGACCATTCCCCGAAAAGGAGACAAGAATACACACGCCAGTCCCCAAGAAGACACCAACAAGAATCACACAACTCACCAAGGAGGCATCAACAAGAAGATCACCTAAGAAGAACATCAGAACCAAGAGAGGAAATCAAGTGGGAAAGAGAATCCAAAAGAAAGTACGAATAGTTGGAGAAGGCGTTTTTAACCTCAGTGGACAAGAGCTAAGCATGGAGGAGCTAGCTGTCCTAGATAAGGGTCTTAAATATGCCCCAGTACAACATCTAAATAAATTTGATGCCTATATTGGAATACGCAAGTATGTAAGGAAAATCAATATCAAGAAAGCTATCTTGAGTAATCCGCAAACTAGGGACATCGCCAGATCATCAGCCCAAGGGATGGTACAACATAGTACCTTACGCAATAAATCAGTGTTTAACCCTCAGGTTCATGATAATCAACATATCGAAGTCTTCAAAAATTTGGTTTTAAAAGACCTAGATGAATTAAAAATCAAAAAAGTCAAGGAACCCATCCATATCAAGAAAGGCATTCGATCATTAGTTGCTAGAAAAGACATAGTAATCAGACCAGCTGATAAAGGGGGAGGAGTGGTGCTGCAAAGCAAATTAAATTATTTGAATGAAATTGAACGACAGCTTCAAGATTCTACTACATATATTAAACTTTTGAAGAATCCCACGACGCAAGTCAAACGAGGACTAGAACATATTGTTCGCTTAGGAGTAAAGAAATCAATCCTGAATATTAAAGAAGCTCGCTACCTAGTACCAGAATCATGCAGAATCCCAGTGATTTATACCATCCCAAAAATACATAGGAATCAAGAAAATCCGCCAGGGAGACCCATTGTTAATGGCATTAACTCATTAACATCAAGATTAGGCCAGTACATTGACAGTTTTATTCAATCGGCTGTTCAATGTGCAACATCATACCTCAAGGACACGAAACATGTCCTACAGTTATTGGAATCACCAACTGTCCTAGAAGGAAGAACCCTACTGGCAACAGCCGATGTGTCCTCCCTGTACACAATTATTAAACATCACCAAGCGTGTGAGGCCACCAAATGGTTTCTGAGGAAATTTAGCAACTTACCACGCATGCAGAGGAAGTTCCTCATTAAATGCATAGAATTTTCTCTCAAAAATAACTATTTCTGGCACAATTGGGATTTCTATAAATAGACCACAGGAATTGCCATGGGGGCCAAATTTGCCCCAAGTGTGGCCAATGCGTTCATGGCCCAATGGGAAGCAGGAGCGGTATATAAAGACACACCCTGTCAATTGGAACTCTATAAAAGATTCATTGACGATATTTGAATCATATGGAATGGTAATAAAGACTCACTGGAAAGATTTCTGTCGAAACTTGGCAAATTGATGAAAAACAAATACAGTTTCTTGATTTAGAAATTCATATTGAAAATGACAAACTTATCACCAAAACACATTTCAAAGATGTGGCGAGAAACAGCTATCTACCCATCACCAGCTGTCATCACAAACCATGGCTGTTTAATATTCCAAAGGGCCAGCTAGTCAGAATTATATGCAATTGCACTAAGGACTCAGACTTTAAGATACAGGCTGATCTAATTGGCAAGAGATTTATTGCGAAAGGATACACCTCAGAATTTGTTAATAAACAAATTCAATTGGTACAATCTCTTGACAGGTCTTTAATGATTCATGGTGATAAAAAATCACAGCCAGTATCAGAAGCACCTGCTTTAGTCCTTGACTTTAATGTACAACACAAAGACTTAGAAAAAATACTCAAGAAACACTGGCATATCTTGAAAGGTGATAAACACCTTCCATGCATTTTACCAGGTAAACCAGTGATTCTATACAAACGAGCCACCACACTACGTGATTTAATTGTGAAAAATGTAGTGGACCCTCCCTCTAATAATCCTTTTTCTTTCTTTAACGGAAAAGGATTTTTTCCATGCAAATATTGTTTTGCATGTCAGCATTCTAAAAAATTTCAGGGTAAGAAGACTGAATTTCTGGCAACAAGCACTGGACATACACACCCTACCAAAGATTTTATCAGCTGTCATACAGAGGGTGTTGTGTATGTCTTACAATGTTCTTGCAAACTACAGTATGTAGGAAGAACTAAAAGAGCATTACAAGTCAGAATCAAAGAGCATGTTCAAAACATTATGAAAGCGTTTCCAAAACATAATGTATCGAGGCATTTTGCTGCAGTTCATAATAGTTATCCTACTGAAATAACCTTTTGGGGTATAGACAGATACCATAAATTCTGGAGGGGGGGATCATAAAATTAGAAGTATTAGTCAGAAAGAATCCCAATGGATTTACAAAATGAATACACTTACACCCAATGGGTTAAATATAGACTTTGATTTAAATTGTTTTATTAGTGATTATTGATCTTAATTTTATTATTGTCCATTGTGAACCTTTTATAGAATTTCTGTTACGCTTTCCCCCTTTTTAACTTCAGATCCTTTTTATATTTATTTTTATTTTGTGAAGGCCTTCTATTCATTAATTATGGCCTAGGGATTATGTTTAGTTTAATCCAATAATGAATCCGTGCAGTGGAGATAGGTACACCTATAGCTCAGAATTGCTGCCCCCACAAATGCAATTACCACCACAGTGGAAAAAGCTTAAAATGGAAAAGGGTTAAGTGTGGGTGTGGCGCTATTCTGGTATCAAGCGAGCTACTATGCCTCTGTATTTGTCACCTCAGTTGAATCAGTATGAGTGTTGAAGATGGCTAAATTTCCCAAAGCACTTTTTCCAAAGGGAAGGGAGATTCTTAAACCAAAAGTAGTGTAAAATAAAAATGCTGTGTATATGATTCCTTCAGCTCACCATCTGTCATGTGATACTTAATGATACAGAATATACTCATACATTCATAACGTGCGTTAATCAAAAATACTGGAGTCAAGTGGGAGGGGGGAGGGGAAATGAAGAGGGGGGGGGGAAGGATAGAGGATGGGATGGGATAACCCGGGCAGAGATAAAGTGACTTGTGCTCAAAGTTAACAAGTGTTTATCCAAAAAAGGACAATATTATTTTAGGTAGTCCGATTGAGAAAGCACACTAATAATGTGCAAAAAAAACGTATTCCTCTTAATAGACAATATTTTGAAAAAAACGTGAAAAAACGTGAAAAACAGTCTTCTTATTCCAGTGTTCTATTTGTGACTGTGTCTTTAAACGTGCTCCTACTGTGCACACACTCACCGGATACTCTCACCCCTGCAGGGGTTTTGCTCGGTCACAGTTTGTGCCACTGTGCAGCAGTTCCTGGCTTTCCGGATCGTGTTGATATAAAGAAAGAAGGGGTGCCCATGGCGTAAAAACGTTTAAACTTTTTATTCCAAAATAAATAGAGTCATACTCACATTGAAAAAATGCAATTTAGGCATGAAAGATTTGAAATTGAATCGTCAGAGAAATCGATCAGTTTAGGAGATGACGCAAGACGTTGGTCAGGCCACGCCCAAGGCATAGCCAAACAAATCTTTCATGCCTAAATTGCATTTTTACAATGTGAGTAAGAGGAATAAGTTTTTTTGCACATTATTAGTGTGCTTTCTAAATCGGACTACTTAAAATAATATTGTCCTTTTTTGGATAAACACTTGTTAACTTTGAGCACAAGTCACTTTATCTCTGCTCGAGTTATCCCATCCCATCCTCTATCCTTCCCCCCCTTCATCCCCCCCCCCCCACTTCACTCCAGTATTTTTGATTAACGCACGTTATGAATGTATGAGTATATTCTGTATCATTAAGTGTCACATGACAGATGGTGAGCTGAAGGAATCATATACACAGCATTTTTATTTTACACTACTTTTGGTTTAAGAATCTCCCTTTCCCTTGGAAAAAGTGCTTTAGTTTACCTATCACTCATATATATTTTTAGTAGTCACCCTAATTAGCCATTAGTGACTGGTGCACTGTGGCTATAAGGATAAATGCAGTTATCCAAATCACCACAAGATGTCAACAGTGAGTGTTTTTTCAGGCTGTTGGAACATCATTGTCCTTTGAGGTTTCGTCCTTTTTTCTTTTATTTAGTACTTTATATGTATATTACATACATAATTTTAATAGTTTTTAATTTAATAAAGTAATTAATTTGCTATTTTAAATTTTTTAATTTACCACCGCAGTAGTACATATAAAATTATCTATGGGCTCCATTAAAATGGCGTCCGTGTCACTTCCTGTCCCACCATGATAAATGAACTGATTGCTTATCCAATCAGATTCCCTGAGGAAGTCACGAGGGTTTGTGACGTAACGCCTAGGATACACATTAGTCGACGCAAACGGAAGACATCACCCTTGACCCGGTTGTTGTTGTTGCGGACCGGAAGTTTTGTAATAGATGATGGCGGTACGCCGCCTGGTGCTGTGCTGTGCCTTTTGAATGCCCTGTACAGCGTTTTAGTTAATAAACTGGAGTTTTTATCACTATTACACGATTGGAGGCCTTCTGTTCCTTTTCCTTTCCATGTGCACACCCGGACCTTGAGGCGAGCCTGACCCGGCCCTACAATTGACATCCATCTGCCGAAGACATCCATCGGTCTCTACTGCCACCCACCATCCTGATCATTAAGGCATTTACCCATGCCTGTTGAGGTAAGGGCTCTGTGAGCACATTTCTGTACCATCTACCATTGCCCATATCACCTACCTCATTTATGGAGAAGATTTATCAACATTTATGCTCCAATGATTAATATTTTTGGACTCTTTTTTTAATAATTTTAGATTCATTTATTGATTGACTTTTTATTACTTTTCACTGTGATTTTCACCGATTTTTACCACCTACAACATTTATATATTTTTTGGCACTGAATATTATCACCTTCATGTGATAACACTGTTTTTGTGTTTTGAGCTTCAAATGTGGCTATTTAGTATTATGACTTTATTTAGTACTGTGACCCTATTTTTTCACATGTGTATTTATTTTGCTTGCTATTAGCATTCATTATTGAAGTATTTGTTTTGCGCGAAATCATTTTGTTTTATATTTCCCATTGGTTGATTGGTGTACACCATTAGATTTTGCAGCACTACACACATTTTCACTTTTTAGTAGTGCAGAGGTCCTCATATTGTTTTCAAACTTGTATTGTAGTCACGGCCAAAAATACAAACAGCCCAGTGGGAGGAGACTCGACTGGGAGCACTCATAGTTCTGTAAAATAATGCAAAATGGAGCAGGTCCTTATGTGCCGACAGCTTCTATATCTAAGGGTGTAATGCAGCCTGGCCAGTTTAAACTCAAGTCACATTGTTCCTGCTGGGGTTCCTAGCTCGGTTCGGAAAATGTCATTCTCTGCTGCAGAAAAGTGCTTGACATTTTCCGAACCGACTTTGAGGCCCCGTATCTCAGGGCCACTTGGTGCTAGGAACCCCAGCTAGATATACCATATACTTATATATTTTGTAGTGCTAGTTCCACTGGGTTTGCACACCAAATTTGGGGTTCCTAGCACCAAGTGGCCCCGAGATATGGGGCCCCAAAGTCGGTCAACTGTGTCTATCTGCAGCAATGTCATTTCGGGACCCTTTGGGTCCAGAGACCCCAAATTTTGGCTGCAGCTAGGGGGCATCTAGGAACCCTTAACTACCGAGTTTGAAGTTCAGGGGACCTATGGCTGCAAATGGGCACAGTGAGGCTGCAAATGGGCATTGTTGACCCTCTTTTCCACTTACAGTAGCTGCGCATTTCTCACCCTAGGCTTATACTCAAGTCAATACGTTTTCCCAGTTTTTTGTGGTAAAATTAGGTGCCTTGGCTTATATTCGGGTCGGTTTATACTTGAGTATATACGATATGCTTCTGAATCAAGTTCATGTCTTCCCAAAACACACACACTTTGACTATGGGCCCTGGCATTCGAGGGAGCTACAAGCATGGAATGCATCCAATTATGCCACACCACAGATGGGTCCCCAACCATTAGACTATCACTGATCTTTGCCGCCTCCAGTGTCCACAACCAGGATGCTGTGACAGCAATCGTAGGAACCATACCAAAAATCATGGAGGGTGGGTGGACAGTTTTTTCTTCATCCGATGACCAACGACTAAGGTGTCCCTCTCTCCCCCTTTCCTGGCCTCACCAAAGCCCCACCTCGACCCATGCTTCCATAAATCAGGTCAGTGAATGTAACATGCTAGCCATGCCTTAACCCTTTCCACCCGTATCTACCCTCCTAACCTAGTCATGCATGCCCTTCGTTTTTTTTTTTTCGTTTTGCTTTGGGCATATCTTAATAAGTTAATAAGTCATCATACTTAGGAGGCGTAGCAGAATGTGTTTTGGGGTGAAATTATAGGTGTGCTCTTGCTGTGTGTGAGAACTTTGTGTAAAAAGAAAAAATGTTTTCATTCCACAGACTTCAATGGGGTTCATTATTTGGTTATGAACTTTCTCAATGTTCGAGAGTTGTAGTGCAAACCGAACAGGGGGTCGTTCAGCCCATCTTTAGTTATCGGCATTTCCTTTCCTTAACACTGTCGGTGTGTGAGAAAAGGAAAGCTGATAACCGGCCTTCCTGTGATAGGGAACATTTACACTGATCATCAGTGCCCATTAGTGCAGCATATCAGTGCCCATCAGTGCAGAAACCAGGGGGGAGGGGGTGTTTTTGGGGGGTGATTGGTGGGTGGATATTCATGGATTTTTTCCTCTGCACTGTAATGTGAAGGGGCACTGTGAGATAAAGGGGACTGCACTGTAAAGGGGCACTGTAATTATTATTATATCACAGTGCACCTTTACATTACAATACCCCTAGCAATCACAGCCCCCATCACAGTTCCTCTTGATGTCCACCCCTTTTCTCTCTAATCAGTGCTTCCTTTTACTCTCTGCCTCCCCTACACATTCCTACCTTTGGCAGGACAGAGGCAGGATTTACCCTGTGTGTCCTTTCCAGGGTCTTCCACCCTTCTGGAGATGTCCTCCTATCACCAGAGAAGAGGGTAAGAGGAGCTGCAGATCTGGATCATATTAACAAGTGGGTAATTAGCTGGCAGAATCCAGAAAAATCCTAATACACAGCTTTCTCTGCCCAGAAACACCAGTCCAGAACATCACTTTCAGGGTGCGGGTGACTACAACAGGGAACAGGGTTAGACAGAGCAGACTCACCGGGGAGGATAGTTTCGTCTATGTCCAGGAGACTTGATGGTGTCCGCCTCTTCAGCTGTGCCCGCCTCATCCGGTTTCCTAATGTCTTCCTCCACCTCCTCAGCTGTGCCCACCTCGTCCGGCTCCCTACTGTCCTCCTCCGCCTCCTCAGCTGTGCCCACCTCGTCTGGCTCCCCACTGTCCTTCTCCGCCTCCTCAGCTGTACCCGCCTCGTCCGGCTCTCCACTGTCCTCATCCGCCTCCTCAGCTGTACCCGCCTCATCCGGCTCCCCACTGTCCTCCTCTGCCTCCTTAGCTGTGCTTGCCTCATCTGGCTCCCCACTGAGGAGATGGAGAAGTACAGTGGGGAGCTGGACGGTGTCCTGCTCCGCTTCCTCAGCTGTGCCCAGATCATACGGTTCCCCACTGTCTTCCTCCGCCTCTCCAGATGTGCCCACCTCATCCGGCTCCCCATTGTCCTCCTCTGCCTCCTCAGCTGTGCCCCACCTTGTCCGGCTCCCCATTGTCCTCCATCTCCTCAGATATTCCTGCCTCGCCCGGCTGCCCACTGTCCTCCTCTGCCTCCTCAGTTGTGCCTGCCTCATCCAGCTCCCCACTGTCCTCCTCCGCCTCCTCATCTGTGCCCACCTCGTCCGGCTCCCCACTGTCCTCCTCTGCCTCCTCAGCTGTGCCCACCTCATCCAGCTCCCCACTGTTCTCCTCTCCCCCCTCAGCTGTGCCCGCCTCGTCCAGCTCCCCACTGTCCTCTTTTACCTCCTCATCTGTGCCCACCTCATCCGGCTCTTCACTGTCCTCCTCTGCCTCCTCAGCTGTGCCCACCTCCTCCGGCTCTCCACTGTCCTCCTCTGCCTCCTAAGCTGTGAAACATTTAAGTTAAATTAATTTAAAATACACGCCTAAGGGATGATCTACACCTACCTGTGAAGTGGCTCACCAATACAATACATTAATTGTTCAAAAACTGTGCTTTATTGTCACAGCCAGGCTTTTGTTTCAAGATGTCAGAAATATAATTGTTTGTTGACTTCTGAACACCTACTGGCCAGCAGTATGTCCTATTTTATTACAAATTATAGAAACAGTTTAGACTTTGTTTTTGTAAAGGATGAACTGGTAAGTTGTGATGGACACGGCTCACAAGCAGGGATGGACTGGCCATCGGGACTACCGGGAGTTTCCCGGTGGGCCGAATGGCTCAGTGGGCCGGTTCTAGTGGCTGCCTTTTGTGTCTACGATTTACCCATCAATCGCCGACAGCTGGCGTCTGAAGGGTAGATCGAGATGCATGCAGAGTAGCGCAGGCAGCCTCTGTAGCAAGTTCTCTCTCATGTCACGCCGCTGCTGCTCCCCCCCGGCAGCCCCTCCTCCTCTCTTCTTGTCCATCTCCAGTTGCTTGTGACATCATCTGGGATGGACGAGAAGAGAGGAGGAGGAGGGGCCGCCGGGGGGGGGAGCAGCAGCAGCATGACATGAGAGAGAACTTACTACAGAGGCTGCCTGGGCTACTCTGCATATGAAGAAAACAAGTAAATGCTGTGCCCTGAATGTACCCCCATGTGCCCTGATTGTACCCCATGTGCCCTGATTGTACCCCATGTGCTCTGATGTGCGCTGAATGTACCCTATGTACTCTGATGTGCCCTGATTGTACCCCATGTGCCCTGATTGTACCCCATGTGCACTGATGTGCCCTGATTGTACCCCATGTGCTCTGATGTGCCCTGATTGTACCCCATGTGCTCTGATGTGCCCTGATTGTACCCCATGTGCTATGAATGTACCCCATGTGCTCTGATGTGCCCTGATTGTACCCAATGTGCCCTGAATGTGCCCTGATGTTCCCTGAATGTGCCCTGATGTACCCCATGTGCCCTGAATGTGCCCTCATGTTCCCTGAATGTGCCCTGATGTACCCCATGTGCCTGATGTGCCCTGATGTTCCCTGAATGTGCCCTGATGTTCCCTGAATGTGCCCTGATGTACCCCATGTGCCCTGAATGTGCCCTGATGTACCCATGTGCCTGATGTGCCCTGAATGTGCCCTGATGTGCCCTGATTTTACAACTTGTGCCCTGATTGTACCCCATGTGCCCTGATGTGCGCTGAATGTACCCTATGTGCTCTGATGTGCCCTGATTGTACCCCATGTGCCCTGATTGTACCCCATGTGCTCTGATGTGCCCTGATTGTACCCCATGTGCTCTGATGTGCCCTGATTGTACCCCATGTGCTCTGATGTGCCCTGATTGTACCCCATGTGCCCTGAATGTACCCCATGTGCTCTGATGTGCCCTGATTGTACCCCATGTGCCCTGAATGTGCCCTGATGTTCCCTGAATGTGCCCTGATGTACCCCATGTGCCCGATGTGCCCTGACTGTGCCCTGATGTTCCCTGAATGTGCCCTGATGTACCCCATGTGCCCTGAATGTGCCCTGATGTACCCGTGTGCCTGATGTGCCCTGAATGTGCCCTGATGTGCCCTGAATGTACCCCATGTGCCCTGATGTTCCCTGAATGTGCCCTGATGTACCTCATGTGCCTGATGTGCCCTGATATGCCCTGAATGTGCCCTGAATGTGCTCTGATGTGCCTGATGTGCCCTGATGTACCCCATGTGCCTGATATGCCCTGAATGTGCTCTGAATGTGCTCTGATGTGCCTGATGTGCCCTGATGTACCCCATGTGCCTGATGTGCCCTGAATGTGTCCTGATGTGCCCTGAATGTACCCCATGTGCCCTGATTGTACCCCATGTTCCCTGAATGTGCCCTGAATGTGCCATGATGTGCGCTGAATGTACCCCATGTGCCCCGATTGTACCCCATGTGCTCTGATGTGCCCTGATTGTACCCCATGTACCCTGAATGTACCCCATGTACTCTTATGTGCCCTGATTGTACCCCATGTGCCCTGAATGTGCCCTGATGTTCCCCATGTGCCTTATGTTCCCTGAATGTGCCCTGATGTTCCCTGAATGTGCCCTGATGTACCCCATGTGTCTGATGTGCCCTGAATATTCCCTGATGTACCCCATGTGCCCTGAATGTATCCCATGTGCTCTGATGTGCCCTGATTGTACCCCATGTGCCCTGAATGTACCCCATGTGCTCTGATGTGCCCTGATTGTACCCCATGTGCCCTGAATGTGCCCTGATGTTCCTTGAATGTGCCCTGATGTACCCCATGTGCCTGATGTGCCCTGATGTTCCCTAAATGTGCCCTGATGTACCCCGTGTGCCTGATGTACCCTGAATGTGCCCTGATGTGCCCCGAATGTACCCCATGTGCCCTGATGTTCCCTAAATGTGCCCTGATGTACCTCATGTGCCTGATGTGCCCTGATATGCCCTGAATGTGCCCTGATGTGCCTGATGTGCCCTGATGTACCCCATGTTCCCTGATTGTACCCCATGTGCCCTGAATGTGCTCTGAATGTGCCATGATGTGTGCTGAATGTACCCCATGTGCTCTGATGTGCCCTGATTGTACCCCATGTGCCCTGAATGTACCCCATGTGCTCTTATGTGCCCTGATTGTACCCCATGTGCCCTGAATGTGCCCTGATGTTCCCCATGTGCCTGATGTTCCCTGAATGTGCCCTGATGTTCCCTGAATGTGCCCTGATGTACCCCATGTGCCTGATGTGCCCTGAATGTGCCCTGATGTACCCCGTGTGCCTGATGTGCCCTGAATGTACCCTGATGTGCCCTGAATGTACCCCATGTGCCTTGATGTTCCCTGAATGTGCCCTGATGTTCCCTGAATGTGCCTTGATGTAGCTCATGTGCCCTGATATGCCCTGAATGTGCCCTAATGTTCCCTGAATGTGCCTGATGTGCCCTGAATGTGCCCTGTCGTATACCATGTGCCTGATGTGCCCTGATGTACCTCACGTGCCTGATGTGCCCTGATATACCCCATGTGCCTGATGTGCCCTGATGTACCCCATGTGCCTGATGTGCCCTGATGTACCCCATGTGCCTGATGTGCCCTGATGTTCCCTGAATGTGCCCTGAATGTGCCCTGATGTACCCCATGTGCCTGATGTGCCCTGAATGTGCCCCATGTACCCTGATGTTCCCTGAATGTGCCTGATTGTTTCCCCCGAATGTGCCCTGATGTACCCCATGTGCCTGATGTGCCCTGAATGTTCCCTGAATGTGCTCTGATGTGCCCTGATGTGCCCCATGTGCCCTGATGTTCCCTGAATGTGCCCTGATGTGCCCTGATGTACCCCATGTGCCTGATGTGCCATGAATGTTCCCTGAATGTGCTCTGATGTGCCCTGAATGTGCCCTGATGTTCCCTGATGTACCCCATGTGCCCTGATTTACCCCATGTGCCTGATGTGCCCTGATGTGCCCAAAAGTGCCCTGATGTGCCCTGGTGTGCCCCATGTGCCCTGATGTGCCCCATGTACCCTCATGTGCCCCATGTACCCTCATGTATCCCATGTGCCCCATGTACCCTCATGTGCTGTGTTCTTTTGTCCCGATGTGCGCTGTGCCCCGATGTGCGCTGTGCCCCGATGTGCTTGTACCCTGATGTGTGCTGTGCCCTGATGTGCGCTGTGCCCTGATGTGCTGTGCCCTGGGCCGGTCTGGATAAAGTCCAGGGCCACATTTTTATCCCAGTCCAGCCCTGCTCACAAGGGACAACCATTCATATTGTATTCAACCACCACGCTGTTTTTACTACACTTGTAGCTGACCTGCAATTTCCTGCAGAGTTTAACCACACATTGCAATTTCCTTCCCAAGACACAATACAAAGCTACATCCTGTATGATAGTATTTGGTACTGTATGACTATAGAGGTATGTCTTAACGGGTTCACACTTTACAACTTAGATTATAGTTTTATATATATATATATAGAGAGAGAGAGAGAGAGAGAGAGAGAGAGAGAGAGAGAGAGAGAGAGAGAGAGAGAGAGAGAGAGAGAGAGAGATGGGCCGGACACCACACAATTCACAGAAGAACTCCTGAACAGGGAAAATGTTCTAACCTGAACTACGAACCCCATTGAAGTCTGTGGGAGCCGAACAGGAAAAATCAAAAGTGCCCAATTTGAAGACTTATACAAGTAGTTGGCCATAAAAGGGGTATGGGGGTCTGGGTAATACCCTGGGGGACATGCATCAATGCAAAAACAGTTTTAAAAAAATGATAGTTTTTTTCAGGAGCAGTGATATTAATAGTGCAACCATAAAAATTAAAAATTCATTTAAATATAGTGCCTGGGAGGTCCCCTTAATGTGCCTGTAAAGTGGCACATCTATACCATGTATAGAACCTGCTGCAGCAATAATGACATTTCTAAAGGAAAAAAATTAGTCAAATTACATTTAAATTGACTTATGGTTGCACTTGCCAGCACCCGGCAAAAAAATGATGTGGGGGTCCCCCACCAGTCTATACCAGACCTTTATCCAAACATGCAGCCTGGCAGGTCAGGAAAGGGGAAGGGATGCTTGCTCAATAACTGTCAAAAATATGTCTCTGTGTTTTTATTACTTTTTGACACATGGGGGGCGGGATCTGGGGGTCCCCTTGTTAAAGGCGGCTTACAGGTTCTGATATGCCCCCTGCCAGCATACCCCCACAAACACTGGCCAGGGTTGTGGGGATGAGACCCTTTTCCATCAAAATTGGGAGAAGGTGCTTTGGGGGGGTGCTTTGGGGCAGAGCCCCCCCCTCATGTTGAGGACATGTGGCCTGGAGGGCCCTCACTCATCCCCCCTTTCCTGACCTGCCAGGCTGCATGCTTGGATAAGGGTCTGGTATTGACTGGGGGAGATCCTGCGCCGTTTTTATTTTTCATTTTTTTCTTACCGGCAATTTTTTTTTCTTTATTTAGCTGTCAGCGGGGAAACCCATTGACAGCTGATTACTTGTCGGTTGTTAGGTACGCCACGGCTTCCCGGCCCCAGTCCTTAACAACCAGCTTATACCGTGCCCTGATTGGGCAAAGCTGTGCCCAATCAGGGCGCAAAATGCACTGTGCAGCGCATACGGCGGGGCGAAGACCCGCCAAACACCTGGCAAGTTTAGGTGTTGGACAAATGGGACAAACAGCCAATGTTCGGCCCAAACTCATGACTCAAACTGAATCATTCACCCAACACTAATAGAGTGAGAGAGTTACATGTGATTAATTGTAAATCCTTCAGTAAGTTTATGGACTTTAGTTGAGACTTTGTATATGGGATATCTTTGAAATATGGGGCGGGGTCAAGATTTTGTATTTTGTTTTTTTGTTTTAGGTTTTGCTGTGTTTTTTCTCATTTTTCATTCCCACTAATACACTAATTGTATAGTTGATGATGAGGGATACACCTGTGAAGCTTTGCTCTGTCTATTTAGTATGTGCGATTACTAATTATATGTGATATGAATTTAATTTATTTGCTTCAAACACCTAATAATTATTCATTTATGTTTAGATGGATAATAATTATCTGTATTTATATGAATTATTCTATGAATCTTGATGTACTTTATTCAGTTACCTTTAAGTAAAAGGATTTTATATTCTGAGTTGGATACACATTCACCAAGATTGTATAAATACTAAAAAGACACATATTTATTTATTATTATTTCCACTCTCTTCTTTGCAACATTGAGACACTTTATGTTTTTTATCTAGTATAGCACACTATTAGCAAAGCACCACATCTGTCTTCTATTCTTTCCTATGTATACATGTGGGGACACACTGTGCCGATGTGAGCAGCTGCCGGAACACTTTTATTAACCACAATCAGTGGTGGCTGGTGCTCCATTTTGGAGGGGAGGGAAAACCACCCACTGCCCCCCCCCCCCGGTCGGTCGGTCGCACACCCCACCCCCGTCACTCGATCATCAGCCCACCAGCCCCCCTCACTTACCCCATCCAGGTTGCGTGCAGCACTTCCTCCTTGTCAGCTTTCCCCTGTCTCCTTCTCCTCGGCTTAATGCCGGATTCCCCTGCGTCTTTTCCTCCTCTTCAGTGACCAATACGATTGCTTTTCCTTTCAGCCAATCAGGACAGGCTTCCTGATTGGCATGGAGGAGAATCAGGAAGACCATAGTGAATATTATTTTGCTATTGTCACATAACTGGGTGGGCTCACTGCGCTCCCGAGCCCACCCTTTTTTGAAGCCAATTAGAGCCTCAGGTTTTAATCATGTGTTTCTAAAAAAAAAACATTGGAATCCATGCGTCCGGTGCCCTGAATGTAGATTAGGGGGATGGACACATGGATTAGGGGGCAGTGCCCCTTATGGACGGGCCGCCACTGACCACAATACTATAAAGAGGGAGCACTTCGGGATTATTTCACTTTATACTTTTCACTTTTAAAAAGAACAAGGTTGCTAAAAACTGCACAGTTGCTGATATCATCCATGTTATATTGTGATGGTGGATTGATTTTTAAGTAAACAAATTTCCATTATTTTTGGATACGGCATCCTCTTCCTTTTAGGCTCGGTTCACATTACTGTGACTTTGGATCTGACTTGTAAGACCCCAAGACATGTGAAATCCCATGTTAGTCAATGAGAGCGATCTCCTAATTAGTACCACTGTAGTCACTCCAACTTTAGAGAAGGTTCCTGTACTACTTCAAGGCGACTTCTATCCCATAGACTTTACCACTTGCTGACCATATACTGTATATATACAGTGGCAAGGTGGCTTTCCTGTGCAGAATCACCCACCTGTACATGATTCTGCACTTCCGGGTCTGGGGAGCACATGCGTACCTCCAGAGACCCGCTCCTGCTGAGAATGGATACAGCAGGAGACAATCAGTGGGTCCAGTGGACACGATGTTCGCTGGGAGCTGATGATCATTCCCGAGAGAGACAGAACAGTCATCTGCCTATGTGAAAAGGGGAGGTAGAAATCCTGTGTATCTTCTAAGCAGGAACCCGGATCTCTGCCTTCCAACAGTTAAAGCACCTCCCCCACAGTTAGTAAGCACTCCCTAGGAACACATTTAACCCTTTAATCACCCCTGATGTTAACCCCTTCCCAGCCAGTGTCATTAGTACAGTGACAGTGCATATTTTTAGCACTGATCACTGTATTAGTGTCACTGGTCCCCAAAAAAGTGTCCATGTCCAATTTGTCTGCTGCAGTGTCACATGTCCCGCTATTAGTATTGCCGCCATTACTAATAAAAAAAAAATGAAAATTCTATAAATCTATCCCATAGTTGCCAACCGCAATACATGTATATATGTTGTGGTTTGCAAGTGGTTTATCGGAGTGATGGATGAAGCTATCAGCCATAACCCCAGTGTTTTTTGTTCTCAGCCGGCTGGCTTTCTCATGCAAATGGTTCGATCAGCTCATTTGCTGCTGGGCCGCTTTCAGAAATGGCAGGACTGGACATTTCCCCCCACCCCGCCGCTTACTGGTGTTCCTCGGGCTTACCATTTTTACCGGCGTGCATGAGAAACGATCTAAGAGTGCAGCCAGCTGGTCACCAGATTATCTCTGATCACCTCTATGATCTTGGAAGACCAGAGCTACATGATGTCACTTCCAGTCTAGGGGATAAGTAAACTATTTTTTTTAATTTGATCTTTTGCTTTTAAGGGTAAAGGAGAGATTTGGGGTCTTTTTGACTCCCAGATCTCTCCATATAGAGGACCCAGTGTTTTGAATCATGGACAGATCTGCCGTGATTTGACAGCGCTGATGTGTGAATGACCAAACGCAGAACTCAAATCGCGGTGCTGGTCTGCTGTGATTGTCGCCCAAAAAAACATGCTGCAATCGTGGAAACCCGCATCGCGGGATGCATGTCACTAAAAAATGGTTCAGGAGCTACTTTGGGGTGACATGCATCCCGCGATGCGGGTTGCCACGATTGCAGCACATTTTATCGTGCGACAATTGCGGCAGACCCACACTGCGATTTGAGGTGTCGTTCAAATGAATGGCATCTCAAATGCAAGTTCCATGTTTTGTCATTCACACATCAGCGCTGTCAAATCGCGGCAAGATCCATGGCAGGTCTGCCCGCAATTCAAAATGCTGTAGTGTGAATGCAGCCTGATGGGCACTGATGGGCAATGATAGGTGGCACGGATAGGCGGCACTGATGGACACTGAAAAGCAGCACTGATGCATTAAGGTGACAAAAGCCCCCCAGCCCCGCCCCCCATTTTACTCACCTGAGCCCGTTCATTCCCATGGTGGAGACGCGCTCTACCTCTCTGCCCGTTGTCTCAGCTATTGATTGGATAGATTGATAGCAGCGCAGCCATTGGCTCCCGCTGCTGTCAATCAAATCCCATGACGCGGGCGCTGGGGGCGGGGCCGAGTCCGGCATTCTGTGTCTATGGACGCAAATGCTGGATTCGAGAGCAAACTTGCACGGTAACCCCCTGAAAGAACGCTTCTTCTAGGGGGTTTCCAGATGCCAGGAGGAGCCGTGAGTGCCGCCGGGGATCCCAGAAGACAAGGTTTGGGGCCACTTTGTGCAAAATGAACTGCACAGTGGAGGTAAGTATGATATGTTTGTAATTTAAAAAAACAAAAAAAAACAAGGGTTTAGTAATCCTTTAATGCTAACCTACTTTCCAGTGAAAAAAACACTCTAAGGTTGAAACTGTGGTCCTTATATTCCAAATGCAACATAACTATGTAGCTTAAATAGTGTTTATGGAATGATTCAGTTATTTATTCAATCTATATGTGAAATATACTGCATATATATATATATATATATATATATATATATATATATATATATTTGTAGTCAGAGTCTTCGAGTGAGAAAGTGATACTCCTAAGCACCAAGACCTGAGATGTGCCTTGGCCTGGCTGGTCAGTGTGCCTGAAAAGAGGGCATACCCTGAATGTAAGAATAAGAATGAGTATGTATGAAAATTGGGGGAAACGGGTGGGTGGGAACCCAGAGACACCAACGAGCCCTGGCCTGACAGAGGAGGAGGCTTAAATAGCCCTCTCAGACTCCTCCCACAAATACAGGCTAGCCTCCGGCTAGCCTGTAGTCAGAGTCTTCGAGTGAGTGACTACACTTGTAGTCAGAGTCTTTGAGTGAGAAAGTGATACTCCTAAGCACCAAGACCTGAGTTGTGCCTTGGTCTGGCTGGTCAGTATGCCTGAAAAGAGGGCAAAAAGACACAAATTTAGGTGAAGAAGGGAAGGTAACAATCCATCAAGTGGAGTAGCGCATGCCCGGATGGCAACAGTATATATCTGATAAGTGTCCGCTATGACAGGAGAAACCCCCCCCCGACTCCTGACTTGGTGATGAGACAGAACCCCCTATAGAACCTGTGAAGCTATCCAGAACCCAACTAGACGTCCCGTGAACAATTGGATAGAGCCTGAAGCCCGAGACGACCCAGACATGAGAATGAACTACTTGTGAATGAGAGGATGCGTGGGGGAAGGGGAGCAATGGCAGTCCCGAGGAGCCCCTGCAAAATGATAGCAGAGAAGATCGAAACTTCAACCGGACACCAGTGAAGTGCTCAGTGAAGGATGTGATGGAGTAGGTGGATGAGGTCCATGCATTATGGCAATAAGCATTGTCAACATGGAGAAACCATGCCAGACACAGAATACTGATCCCACCTGATTTGATCGGGTCGTGCTTCAGCCTGTGAGCTGGCAACTGAGTCTGAATCCTGAACCTGAGGAAGGAGGGCCAGACTCCACCCTGGGGAAATAAGTCCCAAGGCATGAAACAGTCATAACCAAAGTGACTGAAACCCCCCTACCTGGGAACGGAAAAGATGACTGGACTGACGTCCCTGAGCAGTCTTCCAGGCCACATCCTAGACAAGAGATCAGAGCCGAGAGTGGAATCCAGATTCATGATGACGTTTGCCCAAATCACTTACGGATTAACAAGGGGATGATGGATGCCAATACAGCCCAACCTGAGAACACGATCAAGAGAAATGACAGACAACAAGACATGAGAACAACAACGCCCCTCTGTGCCTACCTAAGTATGAGAACATGAGCAGAAATGTCAAGACCACTGCGCGTGAATGAACCTGATGACGGATCCCCCCTTGTGAATGGTAAGTGAGCCAGAGTAACCTGCAGCGCAGAGACAGGTAATTAAACTGAAAACTCAGGGCTGGTGTACCCACAGGCCGTGGTGGGTGATTGTACAGGTGTGGTGAATGAACGTGCATCGTATGACGTATAGTATACAGGCAAGAAGATTGTGGACAACAATCATTAACAAACAAAACCTCAGCCCGTATGGATCTGTAGACGTGACAGATCCCGACATGTGAGCCCTAGCTAACTGACCCAGGTACAAACATGAACAAAGATACGATGAGACATGACAAACAACGAAGATAAAAACAGCTACTGGAGTATGTCGTGACTGAACAACGCCCCACTGAGAAACGGTGAAGGCTGAAACACCGAGCCTGAAACGGACAGAAATGCTGATACTGAACGCTGAGGCAGAAACGCTATGACAGAAATCCTGGGGCAGAAACGCAAGGGCAGTAACGCTGTGACAGAAAATGCTGTGACAGAAATGCTGAGACTGAACGCTGAGGCAGAATGCTACAACAGAAATCCTGGGGCAGAAACACATGGACAGCATCGCTATTACAGAAACGCTATGAAAGAAATGCTGAGGCAGAAACGAAATGACAGAAATCCTGGGGCAGAAACGCTGTGACAAAAACGCTGAGACTTAAACGCTGAAGCAGAAAATGTAATGACAGAAATCCTGAGGCAGAAACGCAAAGACAGCAACCCTATGACAGAAACGCTATGACAGCAATGCTGAAACTGAACGCTTAGGCAGATATGAAATGACAGAAATCCTGGGGCAGAAACGCTATGACAGAAACGCTGATACTTGAATGCTGAAGCAAAAATGCAATGACAGAAATTCTGGGGCAGAAATGCTGAGGCAGAAATGCCATGACTGAAATCCTGGGGCAGAAATGCAACGACAGAACGCTGAGGCAAAAATGCAATGCCAGAAATCCTGGGCCAGAAGTGCTATGAAAGAAATTCTATGAAAGAAATGCCGAGACTGAACGCCGCAACTGAACGCCGAGACAGAAATGCTGGGGCAGAACACTATGACAGAAAAACGCCATGACAGAAAAAACACCATGACAGAAAAAACGCCATTACAGAAAAACACCATGACAGAAAAACGCCATGACAGAAATCCTGAGGCAGAGATGCCATAACAGAAATCCTGGGGCAGAAACGCTATGACGGAAATCCTGGGGCAGAAACGCTGTGACAGAAACCCTGGGGCAGAAACGCTGTGACAGAAATCCTGGGGCAGAAACGCTGTGACAAAATGCCGAGATTGTACGCCGAGACAGAAATGCTGCGGCAGGATGCTGTGACAGAAATGCTGGGGCAGAGCCCTGTGACAGAAATGCTGGGGCAGAGCGCTGTGATAGAAATGCTGGGGCAGAGCGCTGTGATAGAAATGCTGGGGCAGAGCGCTATGACAGAAACCCTGAGGCAGAAAAACGCTATGACAGAAACCCTGGGGCAGAAATGCTGTGACAGAACTGGGGCAGAAATGCTATGACAGAAACCCTGGGGGAGAAATGCTGACAGAAACCCTGGGGCAGAAACGCTATGACAGAAACCCTGGGGCAGAAAACGCTATGACTGGAACCCTGGAGCAGAAAATGCTATGACTGGAACCCTGGGGCAGAAAATGCTGTGAAAGAAATGCTGGGGCAGAACGCTATGACAGAAAAACTGGTGCAGAACGCTATGACAGAAAAGCTGGGGAAGAACGCTATGACAGAAAAGCTGGGGCAGAAACGCCATGACAGAAATGCCGAGACTGAACGCAGAGACAGAAATGCTGGGCCAGAACGCTATGACAGAAACGCTGGGCCAGAACGCTATGACAGAAACGTTGGGGCAGAACGCTATGACAGAAATGCCGGGGCAGAACGCTATGACAGAAACGCCGGGGCAGAACGCTATGACAGAAACGCCGGGGCAGAACGCTATGACAGAAATGCTGGGGCAGAAAATGCAATGACAGAACTCCTGGGGCAGAAACGCTATGATAGAAACACTGAGCAAGAAACAAAATAACCAACTAAAAGCAGCAATATATGTGGATTACATCCTCCCCGTCTTGCCAAGCCCTGCTGACAATGAATGAGCCCTTATGTAAGCTTGGGAATAACATGCAACTGAAACCATAATGAAAATTGATAATAATGAATGATAAACAATCCAGCATGGTACATCTACTGCAAGCCACAACCAACCCGTCACCTCTCAACTGGCTGTTGCCATGACTGCTGTGTGCAGGTCTGATGTCCTCTGTGACTGGGCTTGCAGCGATACCAATTGTGGGGAGAGAGAGGAGCAGGCAGGCGGGTGGCCGCCCATCCTCGCATGTGAGCACCGGGAGAAATGGGCGGGCGGCCCCCTCGTGGAGCCGCATGAGGAGAGAGAAGCATTTAAATAAAGGAATTGTCAAAAACTGTCTCTTGTCATTTTTAACATTTTTGACAGTTTTTTAGTGAAATGGTAAGGGTAAGTACCCCCTTACCATTTCACACAGGGGGGGGGGCGGGATCTGGGGGTCCCCTTGTTAAAGGGGGCTTCCAGATTCCAATAAGCCCCCCACCCGCAGACCCCCACAACCACCGGCCAGGGTTGTGGGGATGAGGCCCTTGTCCTCATCAACATGGGGACAAGGTGAAAAAAATGAAAAATAAAAAATAAAAAGTAGCGGGACTTTATATAGACACACGGGGGCAAGAATAAAATTGTAGCTTTTAATGGATTCGGATTGTCATAGAGTTTTTGTATTCAAATAATTCAATGCATTATGCTATATAAAACTATTTGTACAACTACTACAATTCATTGGAGCCAGAAAAATATACATACATACATATTCCAACAAGGAATCAATACATGATATGAAATATAAAAACATTTAGAGCATGATTGCATAATTGAATGGACAAAATAATCAAATATGAAAAACAAAAAAAGGGTTTTATTTTTTTTGGGTTTTTTTTAGGAAGGAAAAAAACAATTGTAATGGAACGGCCTGACCAGATGCATCATTGTGTACACTAGGTTGTTGTTGGCTCAACGCGTTTCAAGGTCTTTAACCTATCATCAGGAGCAAAGAACCATAGTGATAATCTAAAAAAAAAATAAAAGGAAAATATTTTTTTTTTTTTATTAAAAAGAAGAAGAAAAAAAAGGAAGAAAAAAGAGAGAAAAAAAGAAAAAGAAAAAAAAACACACAAAACAGGCAAGAAGGGTCCTCCCTTATGGACCCAACCTGCCTGTACACTTACATGGTGGTGTACGGAAACAAATGGAAACAAATCTAGAAAGAAAAGAAAGGATATGTTGCGCCTTATTAGCGCGGCGTTTGCCGACCGAGTGATCACTATCTGCTGGCCCATTGGGGGGATGACATGGTTGATGCCGCCGCCTGTGGGACCATGAATGGGCTGGTTCCTGGGCTGTCGGCGTTCTCCCCTTCTCTCCCTATTTGTGGGCCAATGTCTGACGTTGGGGATATGGTTGCGGGGGCTTGGCAGCTACGGACCTCATCCCCGCATGGACTTCACACCCCGCTCGGTACACACCTGCATTTACCCACCACCTATGCATCTAGGCACTCCTGTTTGGACTTACTCGGTATCAGGCACACATTCCCTCCTACCATAAATTTTGTTTTTCAATTTTAGTCCCATTTTCCCTTCACCTTTTTCTTGGTTTTCATTTCCACCCTTTTCCTTCTTTCACACCCGCTTTCCTCTTCCTCCCCTCCTCCCCCCTCTTGTTCCTCACTTCTTGCTTTTCTCGAATTACACAGCTACTTTTCTTTCCTCTCTCTCTTTCCTTTTCAGTCCCCTTTTCTCCCTTCACCCCTTTCCTTCTTATATTTTCACTCCTTTTTTGCACTCACACTAATTTTCTTCACCCTTTCTTATTCCCTTCCCCTGTTTTATATCTTTCATTCTCCATTTTATTTCATTTCACTTTTTGTCTTCGTCCACTCCACAGCAACATATCCTTTCTTTTCTTTCTAGATTTGTTTCCATTGTTCCACTACTCCCTCTACACTGTTACTCCTGCGGGGCGTCGTTCATTTTTGTGTTCTGCCCGCTGCGGCATGTCCCCTCAGCTCCCGTGCGGGACATATTTGGTTTGGTCTGGGGATTTCATGGCCGCACCACCACTGTGAGGACCACCATGTAAGTGTACGGGCAGGTTGGGTCCATCAGGGAGGACCCTTCTTGCCTGTTTTGTGTGTTTTTTTCTTTTTCTTTTTTTCTCTCTTTTTTCTTCCTTTTTTTTCTTCTTCTTTTTAATAAAAAAAAAATATTTTCCTTTTATTTATTTTTTAGATTATCACTATGGTTCTTTGCTCCTGATGATAGGTTAAAGACCTTGAAACACGTTGAGCCAACAACAACCTAGTGTACACAATGATGCATCTGGTCAGGCCGTTCCATTACAATTGGTTTTTTCCTTCCTAAAAAAAAACCAAAAAAAAAAAAAACCCTTTTTTTGTTTTTCATATCTGATTATTTTGTCCATTCAATTATGCAATCATGCTCTAAATGTTTTTATATTTCATATCATGTATTGATTCCTTGTTGGAATATGTATGTATGTATATTTTTCTGGCTCCAATGAATTGTAGTAGTTGTACAAAAAGTTTTATATAGCATAATGCATTGAATTATTTGAATACAAAAACTCTATGACAATCCGAATCCATTAAAAGCTACCAATTTTATTCTTTCCCCCGTGTGTCTATATAAAGTCCCGCTACTTTTTATTTTTTATTTTTCATTTTTTTCATCCAATCGGGATGGAGGGGGGGACCTGAGCGGCACCCCTACACCTCATATAAAGTCCCACCAATTCCTTCCCTTATATTACTCTCGCCCCCCCCTCTTTTCCTGCGGCCTGCCAGGTTGCGTGCTCGGATAAGGGTCTGGTATGGATTTTTGGGCGTACCCCACGCCATTTTTTTTTTTGGTGCAGGGTTCCCCTTAAAATCCATACCAGACCTGAAGGGTCTGGTATGGAATTTAGGGGGAACCCCACGTCATTTTTTTTTTAAATTTTGGCCGGGGTTCCCCTTAATATCCATACCAGACCTGAAGAGCCTGGTATGGTATTTAGGGGGACCCCCACGTCATTTTTTTAAAAAATTTTGGTTCGGGGTTCCCCTGTGGGGAATTCCCATGCCGTTTTTTATCAATGAACTTCTATGTGTATTGTCGGCAATGCAATAGCCGCGAGTAGTTTTAAATGGGTTTTTTCCTTCGAAATGTCATTTTGCTGTCAGACTGTTCTAAACACGGGAAACATGCGCCCCTTTACAGGCATACTATAGACACCCCCCAGCTACGAAATTTAAAGGGATATTACACTTTTATTGTTTGACTTTAAGCATTATTAAAATCACTGCTCCTGAAAAAATAGCCATTTTTAAAACTTTTTTTTGCATTGATCCATGTCCCCTGGGGCAGGACCCAGGTCCCCAAACACTTTTTATGACAATAACTTGCATATAAGCCTTTAAAATTAGCACTTTTGATTTCTCCCATAGACTTTTAAAGGGTGTTCCGCGGCATTCGAATTTGCCGCGAACACCCCAAATTGTTCGCTGTTTGGCGAACTTGCGAACAGCCAATGTTCGAGTCGAACATGAGTTCGACTCAAACTCGAAGCTCATCCCTAATGCCCACTAAAACTTACCTTAGAACGCTTCTGCCACACCTTATCGATGCAGCCATAAGCCTATTTCCCAAGTATTGGCAAAAGATAGAAAGACCCACAATGAGGGACAGGTTTAAAAAAATCATTGAGATACATAGTTTAGAATATTTAAGATTCAGTGAAAGGATGAAAATGGGGGCTTACGAAACAAAGTGGAGAGTATGGGTAGAATTCAAGGAATCCCCAAAAGCCGTTGAGATATGGACTACTTAGATTAGGGGTCTGGGCGTTGCACCATAGAAAGGTGCATAGGGAAACCGAAATGGGGGCAGAGAAGAGGAGTCTTTAGGAAGAGAGAGGGGGGGGTAGGTGGGGTACGGTCTCGGGAGGGGGGGCAATAGGGGAGGGGGAGTTTTGGGAGGGACGTATATGTAAGTTGCTTAAGTAAATACTTTGTGTAATATTCTGGTTTTGTTATTTAAAATAGATTTATATTGCCACTATGATGTGATGACAAGTTGGGAAGATTTGGAATTTTAAATAATTGAAAAATTTATATCCCGGGGAAATTTTTCTCGCTGATGTGGCAAAAAAAAGAAAAGAAAAAAAAAAACTGTTTTAGCCTGGTTGGACACCCGTTGATGACTGCACAACCCTTTTTTTGGTTCTCTCCTTTTTGCTTTGTTTTTTGTATTGTATTATTATTATAATTTTTTTGGGGGGGTTTTCATTATGGCTCCATTATTGTTTTATTATTGTTGCATTACTGTTTTATTACTCTGATATGTATGGTTGCTAAATGTTTGCCTATCATACCCCCCCCCTTTTTTTTTTTCTTAATAGGCAGTGTATTTATATATACATGGGTTGGGGTGGGGGTGGGTGAGTATGCGTATATATGTGTGTAGATATATATATACATATATAAGGATATACATGCTTCACATATATTCTATGCTTAAAGTTTCATTTTTTTTTTTTTCTTCTTTTCTTTTTTTGGGTAATGCTGCTGTTTTTTTTTTGTGTCTTTCCCTTGTATTAAATTTGTATCAATTGTATCAATTTCTATTATTACTATATCATATTATCTTGCATTCTAAGTCGGCTTGTGTCGGTTTCAATATAGAAGCCCCCCTTCCCCCTTCTCGTTTTTTTGAGGGACTAGCTGAAATCAATGGCAATAGGTAATAAAAAATTCCCCTCCCCTCCCTCCTTTCCCTCTTCCCCTCTTTTCCCCTCCCCCCTTTCTAGACCCTTTTTTTAGTGTTGGCCATGGCCGACAAGCAACCACCTTTTTTATACCCCATAGGTATTGGGAAAGCTGCTTCAATTGATGCTCGGAGCTGTTTTTTTTTTTTTTTCTCTGTTTTATTTATTTATTTATTTATTCCCCCCCCCCCCCCCCCCGATTTCTGAACCAGATTTCCCCTACCTAGGTGCTGTGCTACAGCACCAAGCGGTTACTAACAAACTGTTGCTAACTAAATTTTTTAGGCTTTCATTTTTTGTTTTTTTGGGTAAAAGCCTGATCTGGCTACTCTCCAATTTTGGAAGATGCCACCAGATGATGGCAGGATAGATACCCTTCTGTCATCTTGGGTATTGTTTATTGGTGTTGTATGTGTATATGTTTTCGTTTGGAATGATTGGTTATGCATTGGTTATGCTATTACCAGGTATAGACTCCCTGGATTGGTGCTGCCCCTGAGATGTACATTAGGGTGTACACCTAGATTAAATTTG
The DNA here is from genome assembly GCA_037952925.1 of Lithobates clamitans. Classification (NCBI taxonomy): domain Eukaryota; kingdom Metazoa; phylum Chordata; class Amphibia; order Anura; family Ranidae; genus Lithobates; species Lithobates clamitans. The sequence continues at coordinate 89,989 of JBBGZY010001976.1, forward strand.
TTTTCTACTTCTCCTTCTTTCATTTATAATTTGACGTATAATGATGACACGTGATGTCTCCGTTTTCAGGATATTATCCTGGAATGTTCGGGGACTTAATTCTAAATTTAAGAGGGCGATACTTTTTAGATACCTTAAATTACCGTATTTATCGGCGTATAACACGCACTTTTTTCCCCTTAAAATCAGGGGAAAATCGCGGGTGCGTGTTATACGCCGATCCCCTGCGATCCGAGCTGTCAGAATTTAAAAATCGCTAACCGCGATTTGAAAATGGCGCCGCCGGCGCCGAAATACGCAGTGCCGGTCCTCGGCTCTTCTCGGCGGCTTTCGGTTTCACTCGAGCGCCGCCCGAACCTAGCCGAGTATACTCGGCTAGTTTCGGATAGCTCCGCTCACCGTCCGAGTGAAACCGAAAGTAAACGAGAGCCGCCGAGAAGAGCCGAGGAGCGGCTCTGTGTATTTCGGCGCTGGCGGCGCCATTTTCAAATCGCGGTCGGCGATTTTGAAGCTCACAGGCTTCAGCAAGGCTGGACTGGGGCAAGGCTGGACTGGACACTGGGGAAGGCTGCACTGACATGGCTGCACTGACATGGCTGCACTAGCAAGGCTGCACTGACATGGCTGCACTGACATGGCTGCACTAGCAAGGCTGCACTGACATGGCTGCACTGACATGGCTGCACTGGCAAGGCTGCACTGACATGGCTGCACTGACAAGGCTGCACTGGCAAGGCTGCACTGGCAAGGCTGCACTGACATGGCTGCACTGACATGGCTGCACTGACATGGCTGCACTGACATGGCTGCACTGACAAGGCTGCACTGACAAGGCTGCACTGGGGCAAGGCTGCACTGAGAAGGCTGCAATGATGGGCATTTAAATGTAAGTTTTTTTCCCTTCAACTTCCCTCCTAAAAGTTTTTTTTCCTTAAAATTCCCTCCTAAATTGAGGTGCGTGTTATACGCCGGTGCGTGTTATACGCCGATAAATACGGTACATTCTCCACATATGGTGCTTTTACAGGAGACGCATCTCAGGGGCAGCAAGTGTTTGGCATTAAAAAAGCTATGGATTCAGCAAGCCTTTCATTCTTCTTATTCTACATATGCAAGAGGAGTATCGATATTAATCAGTAAATCTCTTCCATGTATAATGGAACAGGTCTATACTGATCCCCAAGGCAAATATGTAATAATAGTATTTACGGTGTGGGGTACGCAATATATAGTAGTAGGGGTGTATATTCCCCCTCCTTTTTTCTTCGTCCACCCTATACTCAATCTTGGAGAAAGTAATTTCGTATTATCCGGCAAAGCTGTTGTTGATGGGTAATTTCAATGCCATTATGGCCCCTGACCTGGACAGACCTGTTCCCCCGAAACAATTTTCTACAGCTTTACTTACCTGGGCTCAAGTAATGGGCGTAACTGAGGTCTGGAGGTGGAAACATCCTGAGACTAGAGCCTATTCTTGTTTTTCTGCCACATATAAAACCTCTTCTCGTATCGACCTCGCCTTTGCTAATCCGACTATGCTGTCTGATGTATTAGATGTATCATATCTACCCAGTGGACTCTCAGATCACTCGCCATTACTTCTTAAGATTCATGCCCCATCCTATAGATAATAAAATCCAATAAACTCAATTTTAGTCATACATTTAGGCCAAAATGTATTCGGCCACATGTCTTTGGTAAAAAAAATGTCAATAAGTGTATATTTATTGGTTTGCGCAAAAGTTATAGCGCCTACAAACTAGGGTACATTTTCTGGAATTTACACAGCCTTTAATTTATGACTGCCTATGTCGTTTCTTGAGGTGCTAAAATGGCAGGGCAGTACAAAACCCCCACAAATGACCCCATTTTGGAAAGTAGACACCCCAAGCAAATTGCTGAGAGGCATGTTGAGCCCATTGAATATTCATTTTTTTTGTCCCAAGTGATTGAATAATGACAAAAAAAAAATTACAAAAAGTTGTCACTAAATGATATATTGCTCACACAGGCCATGGGCATATGTGGAATTGCACCCCAAAATACATTTAGCTGCTTCTCCTGAGTATGGGGATACCACATGTGTGGGACTTTTTGGGAGCCTAGCCGCGTACGGGGCCCCGAAAACCAATCACTGCCTTCAGGATTTTTAAGGGCGTACATTTTTGATTTTACTCCTCACTACCTATCACAGTTTTGAAGGCCATAAAATGCCCAGATGGCATAAAACCCCCCCAAATGACCCCATTTTGGAAAGTAGACACCCCAAGCTATTTGCTTTGAGGCATGTTGAGTCCATGGAATGTTTTATATTTTGACACAAGTTGCAGGAAAGTGACAAATTTTTTTTTTTTTTTGCACAAAGTTGTCACTAAATGATATATTGCTCACACAGGCCATGGGCATATGTGGAATTGCACCCCAAAATACATTTAGCTACTTCTCCTGAGTACGGGGATACCACATGTGTGGGACTTTTTGGGAGCCTAGCCGCGTACGGGGCCCCGAAAACCAATCACCGCCTTCAGGATTTCTAAGGGTGTAAATTTTTGATTTCACTCTTCACTGCCTATCACAGTTTTGGAGGCCATGGAATGCCCAGGTGGCAGAAACCCCCCCAAATGACCCCATTTTGGAAAGTAGACACCCCAAGCTATTTGCTGAGAGGCATGGTGAGTATTTTGCAGCTCTCATTTGTTTTTGAAAATAAAGAAAGACGAGAAAAAACATTTTTTTTTTCTTTTTTCAATTTTCAAAACTTTGTGACAAAAAGTGAGGTCTGCAAAATACTCACTATACCTCTCATCGAATATCTTGGGGTGTCTACTTTCCAAAATGGGCTCATTTGGGGGGGTTTTTTGCCACCTGGGCATTCCATGGCCTCCGAAACTGTGATAGGCAGTGAAGAGTGAAATCAAAAATTTACGGCCTTAGAAAGCCTGAAGGCGGTGCTTGGTTTTTGGGGTCCCGTACGCGGCTAGGCTCCCAAAAAGTCTCACACATGTGGTATCCCCGTACTCAGGAGAAGCAACAGAATGCATTTTGGGGTGTAATTTCACATATTCCCATGGCATGTTTGAGCAATATATCATTTAGTGACAACTTTGCGCAAAAAAAAATAAAAAAAATAAAAAATTGTCTCTTTCCCGCAACTTGTGTCACAATATAAAATATTCCATGGACTCGACATGCCTCTCAGCAAATAGCTTGGGGTGTCTACTTTCCAAAATGGGGTCATTCGGGGGGGTTTTGAACTGTCCTGGCATTTTATGCACAACATTTAGAAGCTTATGTCACACATCACCCACTCTTCTAACCACTTGAAGACAAAGCCCTTTCTGACACTTTTTGATTACATAAAAAAATAATTTTTTTTGCAAGAAAATTACTTTGAACCCCCAAACATTATGTATTTTTTTAAAGCAAATGCCCTACAGATTAAAATGGTGGGTGTTTCATTTTTTTTTTTTCACACAGTATTTGCGCAGCGATTTTTCAAACGCATTTTTTGGGGAAAAGACACACTTTTTAAAATTTTAATGCACTAAAGCACACTATATTGCCCAAATGTTTGATGAAATAAAAAAGATGATCTTAGGCCGAGTACATGGATACCAAACATGACATGCTTTAAAATTGCGCACAAACGTGCAGTGGCGACAAACTAAATACATTTTTAAAAGCCTTTAAAAGCCTTTACAGGTTACCACTTTAGATTTACAGAGGAGGTCTACTGCTAAAATTACTGCACTCGTTCTGTCCTTCGCGGTGATACCTCACATGCATGGTGCAATTGCTGTTTACATTTGACGCCAGACCGACGCTTGCGTTCGCCTTAGCGCGAGAGCAGGGGGGACAGGGG
>JBBGZY010001977.1:0-127500 GCA_037952925.1 Lithobates clamitans
GCATAGGATGGGAACACCTGAAAAAAATAGAAAAGGGTAAATGAGAAGATAATACAATGTCAATAAAAAGGAAAGCAATATAACAGGATGTGTAGGTGGTAATCAAGCAGAGAAGAGGGAAAAGTTCTCACCCCCATTATTATGTCTAGTACCTTCATTATGTCTCACCCCAGTACATGTTATGGAGATGCCCAAGGCAGGTGCAGGACCCAAGAACACATTTAGTATGCCCAAAAATGAACCTTTATTCTGCAATATGGCTGAAAGATCAGCTGGTGATTGACCTACAGTAATTCTGTACTGCTGGAGATGACTTAAGAGGTCCGTTGTACTTATTTTCTACTTTTTTTTTTTTTTTTGTTTTTTTGGGGGTTTTGTTCTTAGTCCCTAGTGCTGCCCAAAGACTAATAGCACACTTTAAAAAGTACCGGTAACTCCACTTTTGTTGAGAGAAAAAAAACATTTCCCACTGTGTGACCCATGGTACATTGCAGGGTTTTTATCAAACTTTTTTGCAGATTCCTACTTTTTGTTATTCTGAAGCAGTTTGTCTGTGCAAAGTGAATCCAATGGGAGTAATTTTATAATGGCCAATCAGCTGCTGCACTTGCAGGGTTCTAATGAGGAAAATTGCAGGGTCTTTATCCGTTTTAGATGCGATTTCCCTTTAGGAGTATCTCGCCCAAATTTTTTTGTTGCAGTGGATGCCCAAAATCTGACTTGTGTCTTACTTGTGCAGACTTCTGGGAAAATTAGTAAGCCAATCACACGATTAGGAAATGATACATCTGTGTTCAGGATGCCTCCAGGTTGCCATATTGGATTGCAGGTTACAAAAAGTTATGGCACTGCAGATTGAAATGGAAAGGATTTTTTTAAAAAAAAATAAGATTATTATATCTACCCTGTAAACGGAAGGATGCCAATATTTATGTATTCTGAAGTCTCTTGGGTCCAGTCACATGACGGGCTTCCAGCAGCAGTTTCAGTGTAGAGGGACAGCCAAAACGGACGTCCTATAATAAGCCTAAGGGCTCTTCCACACGGGGCGGATCAGTGATGATCCGCCCCGTGAACACCCGCTTGCTCAGCGGGGATCGCTCCGCCGATCCCCGCTGAGCAGGAAAATGACAGGTCCGTCGCAGAGACGGACCTGTCAGAGCGCCGCTCTCCCCTATGGGGGATCGGATGATGCTGGACCGTAGAGTCTGTCGTCACCCGATCCGATGCAAAAACGGATGGAAAAGTAGGGTTTTCCCCCGTTACACTTTTCGGATCGGAGTGGGTCGGATGTCAGCAGACATGTCACCGCTGACATCCGACGCTCCATAGGGATACATGTATGTCCGTTTTTCATCCGAAAACGGAAGGATGAAAAACGAACATACGGATCCCCCGTGTGAAAGAGCCCTATGGGTGACTTCATCGCCCAGGCTGTGCAGCCGTTTTTGGTGATCTCTCCTTTTATTCTGAAGCTGGCCCTTGAGAGATCATGTGACCAGACTGGAGAGACTGCAGAATAGGTAAGTATTAGAGCTGCACAATTAATCGTCAAGAATCGTTATCGCGATCTTGACTAAAGTGTTTCACAATTCTTTCTATGCAAAGAATTCTCTCTGCTCTTCTGAAGCCACAGCCCTCAAAAGAAAGGAAGAGAAAAACTGGGCAGTCTGCCAAGAAATAAAACATTCTTTATCAGTTGAACTTAAGTATAAACATTGTAACAATTTGTCAATGGAATAGACTTCCTGTGTAAGTGAAAAAAGTTTAATTACTTAAACACTAAACCTTTTTCTGACATTTGTTGGTTTCAAGGTAAAATCTTTTTTTTTTTTTTCCCTAGAAAATTACTTAGAACCCCCAAACATGTATATTTTTTTTTAGTAGACACCCTAGGGCAGTGTTTCTCAACTCCAGTCCTCAAGGCCCCCCAACAGGTCATGTTTTCAGGATTTCCCTCGGATGAAACAGCTGTGGTAATTACTAAGGAAGTGAAACTGATCAAATCACCTGTGCAAATAATGGTAATCCAGAAAACATGACCTGTTGGGGTGCCTTGAGGACTGGAGTTGAGAAACACTGCCCTAGAGAATAAAATCTTGGTTGTTGCAATATTTTATGTCACACTGTATTTGCGCAGCGGTCTTTCAAATGCAATTTTTTTGGAAAAAATTACTTTAATGAATTAAAAAAAAAAAATCTAACCAGTAAAGTTGGCCCATTTTTTTTTTTTTTTTTGTATGATGTCAAAGATTTTACGTCGCGAGAATCGTGATCTTTTTATGCTAAGCAAAAAAAATCGTGATTCTCATTTTGTCCAGACGGCTTTCCTTTTTACAGCTTACATGGAATGGGCTTGGAATGGGGTTTGGGAGAAGAGTTAAGCTTAGTTAAGTTTTGACTTGCCTTCCACTTTAAGTGAATGGACAATTGATATTGAAAATTGCAAAGCTGCAGTAGTGTATAGTGGTGCCACCATCCTGGCTGTGCATCAAGGGTGTCTAAATCTGACAAAACCGACTCCTAAATCATGACTGGTAAAATAGTTTGCACATATGTATTTTAGCAGTATATCTTGTTGCTTGGTTGGAGTTCAGTTTAACTGGTTTAGTGAAGGTGGGGCTCAGCTGTAGGACTGTGCTACAGAGGAAACTAAACTAAAGAGACTGCCTATTACCTGTTGGCCTTTTTTTTTTTTTTTTTTTTCTTCTTTTTTTTCAGAGCAGCTTTTCAAATACAGCACTGAATGTGTGCAATAAAACCTAGTCAAGTTGCGCTTTTGATTTTAGCAATAGGTGTAAATGTAAAGGTGTCTACTTGTGTGTGTCTAGTGTCTAGTTTGCAAAGTGCGCAATTTTTCCATGCTACAGCCAACTTCTCTCATCTGGAAAGGCAATGATAAATACCCTTATTGAAGGTACACCATGTATGTCACTGGTCTACTGTACAGGGACGTAGTCCATTTTCTTACTGGCATCCTTACTACTTAACCATGGACACCTTGGAAATTGGCGCCTGACATCCCTTTTACCTGCAGATGGTAAGAACAGATTAACACAGATATAATATTCACAAGTAATTCAGTCTGATCCTGCTTTGCCCAGGGGGTAGCTATGTGTCGTTATGCGACCTGGATGGAAGAAATTGTGTGCAATGCGATTATTTGTTGGGAAGTAGCTTTATACCACTCCCTCTTGTAATGAGATTCTCAACTTCCTTATGGTGGCCAGAATACTTTAAATCAAGAAGCTATAAGAAGCTTTACCAGGGAGCTTTGTGGTCTATATCTTAAAAGGGGTATTTAAAAAGGATTTACTGCTGTAAGAGAAAAGAGTGTTTCTATGAGCTTAAAGCTGAACTCCGGGCAGATATAAAAAGCACCATTTAATCCAGTTATGTATTCATTAAAAAATCATTACATGTATTTTTACATATAATTACCTTAAGTACCTGAATCTGCCTTGGTATCTGCCTCCTGTGATCCCCTGCACAGTAGGTCTCATCGGGAGGGAGGGCTCTGCACTCCACTCTATTTGGTTTTACAATACTTTCCGTCTTTCCCTCTTGGCATGCCTACAGGAAGAGAACAGTAGAGGGATGATGTCATCATTGTGCTGCTGCTGAGGTCACAGTATGCAGAGCTACATTCTGATGTGATGTTTAGTAAAAGGGAGGTGTGGGGTTGGGGGTGGGGAGGTATGCTTTAAAGTGGAGGTCCGCCCACCGCTGCAAAAATTAAAAGCCAGCAGCTGCACATACTTCAGCTGCTGACTTAATAATCGGACACTTACCTGTCCTGGAGTCCAGCGATGTTTGCACCGCAGCTGATGTTTCCATCAGCTGTCGGGTGCATGCCGCCTCCGTTGCGAGTATGGAAACCTGGCAGTGTAGCCTTACGGCTTCACGCCGGGAACCCTACTGCACATGCGCAAGGCTACGCTCCTCTCTCCTACTGGTCCGGGGGCCAGGGAAGGAGGAGGGAGCCCTAGTAATGACGCAAATACGACTGAGGCTCCCGGAAGTGGGGACAGGATACCTGTGAAAGACGGGTATCCTGTCCCCCCTCCCCCCGAAAGGTGCCAAATGTGGCACTGGAGGGGGAGAGGAGTACAACGAGCGGAAGTTCCACTTTTGGGTGCAACTTTACTTTAAGTAGGCTGAGGAGCTAACAATGTAGACACAGCAAGCACTTGGCAGGAAGGTGAAGCCAGGAGCGCCGTCGGGGGACCCAAAAAGAAAAGGATCGGGGCTGCTCTGTGCAAAACTATTACACAGAGCAGGTAAGTAGAACATGTTTTGTTTATTTAAATAAATAACTTGCCCCTAATATGACTTTAACCACCTCCAATTCAGGGCACTTACACCCCTTTCCTGCCCAGGCCATTTTTCAGCTTTCAGCGCTGTCACACTTTGACAATTGCGCGGTCATGCTACACTGTAACCATGTGAAATTTTTTATCATTTTCTTCACGCAAATAGAGCTTTCTTTTGGTGGTATTTAATCACTCCTGGGTTTCTGTCAGTAAATTTTGTAAATAAGTAATTTTTCTCCTTCACTGATGTGGCTGCATTGATTAGGTGGCACTGATGAGGAGGTACGAATATGCCGCACTGATAAGCAGTGATAGGTGACATTGATGGGCAGCAGTGATAGCCAGCACTGACTGGCATCACTAATGGCCACTGTCTGCTGGCACTTGTGGGCACTGACTGGCACTGATTGCTGGCACTGGTGGGCACTTAATTGTAATCAGGGCACTGATGATCAGTCCCCCGATTACATCCCTAGCTGTCCCCTGTGAGGAGATGCCACTGATCGGCTCTCCTCTCCTCACACTCTGTCAGGAGCGCCGATTACCGACATCTCCGTGTTTTACATTTGACCGGCTGTGATTGGACACAGCCGATCACATGGTTAAAGAGCCATGGCTCCTCTCTCCCCTCTGTGTACTGATGCGTACAGTGGAGGGGAGAGTTTTTGGATGGTAGCAGTGCCAATACTCTGCCATACCCTGCCAATACTCTGCCATACCCTGCCAATACTCTGCCATACCCTGCCAATACTCTGCAGTCTGCAATGCCCTGACAATACTCTTCCATGCCCTGACAATACTCTTCCATGCCCTGACAATACTCTTCCATGCCCTGACAATACTCTTCCATGCCCTGACAATACTCTTCCATGCCCTGCCAATACACTGCCATACCCTGCCATACCCTGCTAATATATTATTACAGTCGGGGAGATTGTGGATATTACAGTGGGGGAGATTTATTTTTGTTGATCCGAAAATGATCCAAACCGTGACTCCTGATCCGAGGAACGATCCGAACCATGAGTTTTTTGATCCATTGCACCCCTAGTGTTGAGGCAGAGGAGAAAGGAGGTACATTGTTGGGACAGATGAGCAGGTGGTTACAGCGGTAGGGCAGAGGAGCAGGGGGTACAGAGGTGGGGCAGATGTGCAGAGGAGAAAGGAGGTACATCGGTGGAACACATGAGCAGGGGGTTACAGTGGTGGGGCAGAAGAACAGGAGGAACAGAGGTGGAGCAGATGTGCAGGGAGGTTACAGTGGTGGGGCACAGCAACCCATAGAACTTGTCTAATGGCATTGTTGATTTTGTTGCCTGGTAAATTAGATGAAAATTACAATAAAAGGTGAGGCATTTCCCCCTTTTTTTTTTTTTTTTTTTTAAACCCCCTAAGTAGTGTGAATTTTGCACTCACTATTTGTGAGAGTATGTGAGGGCCAAATAAGCCTAAAATAAAAATCAGTACATTTCTGCAATACGTGGACCTATACCCATGTTTTATCACTTTATAACCACTTGCCTACTGGGCACTTTCACCACCTTCCTGCCCAGGCCACTTTTCAGCTTTCAGCGCTGTCGCAGTTTGAATAACAGTTTGCGCGGTCATAAAACACTGTACCCAGCCTAAATTTTTTTTGTTTTTTTTGTTTTTGAGACCGAGCTTTCTTTGGTTGTATTTAATCACCGCTGTTTTTTTTTTTTTTTTTTTTAATCTTTTTATCTTCTTAGTTTCTGTTATTAAATTTTGCAAATAGGTTAATTTTTTTCTCCTTCACAGATGTTCTCTGATGAGGTGGCACTGATGGGCGCTGGCCGGCTGCACTGATGGGCGCTGGCCGGCTGCACTGATGGGCGCTGGCCGGCTGCACTGATGGGCGCTGGCCGGCTGCACTGATGGGCGCTGGCCGGCTGCACTGATGGGCGCTGGCCGGCTGCACTGATGGGCGCTGGCCGGCTGCACTGATGGGCGCTGGCCGGCTGCACTGATGATCAGTGTCCTGATTATCTGTGTGCATGTTCCCTATCTGGATTTACTGTCGGCGTGAGGAGAGGAATGCCGATAACTGGCAAATCCTGTTGACACTGTGATCAGCTGTGATTGGACAGCTGATCACGTGGTAAAGAGCCGCTGTGATTGGCACTTTACCCCAATCTGTGGTCAGCTGGGTCCTAAGGACACAGTAATCACAGCTCCCTGCCGTTGGCCGCCGCAGGGGGCGTGCGGGCAGCATGATTACGGGGGGACTTCCATAGACTCTATCCTGGCAATGTGACCTCGCTGTAGCCATCTTTAGGCTATAGCGCAGTCGTGAAGAGGATAAAGACTGCAAGTGGTGCCAAATACCGGTTGATCTGAAAGAAATACTCATTGCTTCACACTTCCTTTTTGGGCTGACAACACGGTGCTTTTGCTGTACTAAAATCTCAATCGGCATTGTCATCCCTATTTGCAGGACTGCAAATCTCTGCCTATCCCCTACCCCTCCCTGTCCCACTTCACATGGATACATTGATTTATTTTCCAGCAAACTAATACTGCTGCATGTACTGTGTGTAGACAAGGGGCTCTTGAGAGGTGTCGTTCTTGGTTTACAACCACTTTAACTCTGAACTGATGACCTATAAGAGCTTTTATAGCATTGCCTATAGATAATTTTGGGTACGGATGTTTGTTGCCATTTCACAGGCTTGTGCAAGTTTAAAGAGGAAGTAAACCCTAATGGGTTTAATTCCTCTGTTTCCCTGCAAAGGTAAAGCCTAATGGGCTACTATGCATGGCATAGTGGCCCATTATGTGTCACTTACCTGGCACAGGAGCCTGCGATGTCACCGCTGTCCCTTCTTCCACAAAGCGTCCATCTTTCTTCCGGGTATCGCTGCTTCAGGGCTGTGACTGGCCGGAGCAGCGATGACACCACTCCGGCATGGGAGCTGTCAGTGACGGCATAATCGCCTTCACTAACGGCACGCTCAGTGCGCCTGCGTCTGCGGCGTGCATGCGCCGTAGACATCGGTGCCCGCTTTTAGTAAAAACACGGTTAAGGAGATATTTCTTGCACCTACAGGTAAGCCTTAATCTAGGCTTACCTCTAGGTTAAAGTGGTCTGTAAGGGTTTACAACCACTTTAAAGCATAAATCCACTTTTGTAGAGAAATGATCACCCTCTGGGTTATCTATGTACATTTCAGGGATTTTAACAAACTTTGTTGCAGATTCCTACCTTTTTGTTTATCTGAAGGAATAGCTATTTCTATTTAGTGAATCTGCATGGGAGGGATTTTTTTTTAAATTCTCAATCAGCTCAATCAGCTGCTGTAACTGCAGGGCCCTGAGGAACGTGGCAGGGTATGTATCCCTTTTATATGTGAATTTCCTTTGAACGTAGAGGATGCCAAAAATCTGATTTGTGTTTTAGTGCAGACTTCTGGGAAAATCAGTGAGACAATCACACAGGCAGGAAATGACATTTCAGGGGGCGTTCTGTACACATTCTGTGCTGATCGCCTCCAGGTAGCCGTATTGCATCACATTTTACAGAAAATTATAGAGCTGCAGATTGAAAAGGAAAGGGAATTTTTAATCAATCACAATATGACTTGCCACAATTGTATACACTTATTATTATATACATACATACATACATACATACATATATATATTCTTTTTTATTTGGTATTTTTTTTTCCCCACGAAAGTGGAGTTGCCCTTAAGGCTTGACCTATTGGGTATTTATTTACTCTGCGCAAACTCATCCTTTATATTTTACACAAAAAATTAGTAACCTATTGTGTTTTTGTGCACCAAAATAACTTTTAGTCTAGCTTTTTTTTTTTTTTTTTTTTTCTACCAATATCATGGGTTTGATGAACTGTTCCACTAATATTGTGTGATCTAAAATTAATTGTAGCTACCATCATTTGATTCTCCAGGGTCTGTGCCTTCAGAAAATGTTTGGGGTTTTTTGACTATTTTCAGGCCTCAAATGTTTAAGGTGTGCAAAAACAAAAAGGCCCTGGCAGTGAAAGGATTAAATGATTGTATTGTTTCACCACAAATTCACTAAAGTTGAAAATACAAGAACTTACAATACCAATAGCTGTTTCATACTTTATTACTTCCTCCTTCTCCTTTTTTTTTTTTTTTTCCTTTAAGGGAGAGTAATCCTTGGCGTGTTTGCTTTGCTGTAGGATGTATTAGAAAACACATACTACTTAAAACATTTTTTTATTTTTTTTTTTGTATTTTGTTAGTGTTGTTTTTCTCCATCCTTTCATTTTTGCTGGGACCTCTTCTTCTCCCCTACATTCTGTGCCCATACACACCGTACAGTGAAGTGTCTGCACTGAAGAGCTCAACCTTTTCTCCTCTCCCTCCTACCCATCCTTCCTGCTTCACCCTTTGTAATTAGTTAGGTCGGCCAGGCTGTGACGTAGACCCATGAGCTGTGGAAATGCTTGCCCAACCCCTACCAGTACAATATCTTGCTGAGGCTTGTTTCTCATCCGGCTTTACCCGAGTCACTGATTACCCATGAACTGCTCTAATGTCTACTGCCTGCCGCTTAAAAATAAGACTTTCAGAACTGGATATTCTTTTACATTTCCAATGAGTCAGCATTCACTTTTGGTTCTAGGTTGAAAGATCAAATGATAAGTCTTTCTAAAAGGAGCAAAAAAAAATGTACACATCTGTTGCAGGCTGTATTGACAGAGGGGTTCATTTGCTACGGATAATAATTTAAACCTGGATTTTGACGCTTGTGAATAAGTGTCTTGAACATACATGCTGCATGTAAGTGATCATCACATTCCTGTAGAAAAAAGCTTTTCTTATAGGATGTAAAATGGATAATTACATTTTGTAACTTCAGCGAATGCCCAGTGAAGCATCAAACTTTTTTATAATTTACAGTTCTCCGGTCACAAATCGCTGCCTTGGCCTTTCTGAACTGCTAAAGTTGCTCGATTGTTTGGCATTTTCTCATTTCAGAGACCAGGAAAAAAATCCTGAGATCCGATGATTTGACCTTGTGATTCTCTGGAACACCATGTTCTTCCTACCTGGCCAAGAACTGGAGGATTGAAGCTGCAATGCTAGCTCTCAGGACCTCTTAAAAGTAGAACTGTAAAAAAAAAATTATATATATATATATATATATATATATATATATATATATATATATATATATATATATATATATATATATACATACATACATACATACATACATACATACATACATATATATATATATATATATATATACATACATACATACATACATACATATATATATATATATATATATATATATATATATATATATATATATATATATATACATTTTGACTTTTGTACTAGAGGCTTCAGAAAAAAAAAGCAGTATGATGGGTTTCATTTTGGTAAGAGTTTTTTTTCAAGCCCTCCGGATCGGAGTACGTTGTGCAGTGCTGCTCGTTCAGCTCAATGCAGAGCAGTTCTCCTGTCTTCAAACATCACCCCCTTGTGGTGACCAAGAACATTTTCTTTAGAGAAAGGATGGATGCAGAACACATGGCGAGGACATATATTGCTGGCAGCTGGATTTATCCTTTGTAAAGATAAGACATATTGCCATCTTCCCTTTTTTTATATAAGCTGCAGGAACCAGTACACATGTGTAATGTTTACTTAAAGTGGAAGAAAAGATTAACTTAAAAAAATGCTCCCTCCCCTCCTACCAAACCTGTGTGTGTATATAGATATAAAAAAACAAAAGGTATCCTATTCTTTTTCTTTTGAATTATTTTTATTTATTTATTTTTAATAAGTTTTAAAATCTAAAACAAACATACAAAACTAAGCCTGTTGGTCATACCTAGGCTTGGGAGACAAAAACAACGTTACAGTAAAACCTTGGTTTGAGAGCGTTTTGCAAGACGAGCAACATTTTTTAATAACGTTTGATTTTATATCCAGGGATGTCTTGATATACAAGTAGCGTCATGTCACAACTGAGACTAAAGAAGAGAGGCACCTCTAAGTGTAGCAATATGGTTACATTTAATGAAGGTACAACATTTAGCAACATATTGCTACACTTGGAGGCGCCTCTCTTCTTTTATACTCTGTAGCTCCTGCTGGATTTAGCTTCTAATCCCCTTGTGGAGGCCATTTTGTGGATGGACATTTTATGGTTCCACAACCTGGTCACATTGCTATAATCTTTTTATATGGACTATAAACTGAAGGACTTATGAATAAATGGTTGTGGAATGAAAAATTTGAGGTTCCTTTATTTCTTATGGGAAAATGTGCTTTGATATATGAGTGCTTTGGAATACAAGCATGTTTCTGGAACGAATTATGCTCGCAATCCAAGGTTTTACTGTACTTCACTCCATAACACAAGATGCTATTGGTCTGGCAACCAATGCCCGAAGGTAACTGTGCTCTATATTGCTGGCGGTCAGTAAAAAGAGGGGTAGTAAAAACTCTATCCCACAGAGTTTTGGGATATACAAATACAGTTTAGGAGTACAGTTTTAATCCTTGCTGGTCCGCTCACGTGATCCCACACTGCAGAAATGGACACCTCCTTCCTTCTTTTTTTTTACTATATGGTGGTAAGAAGGTGGTTAAGCAATTTAATTTATCGAGCTACAGGTCCACTGCAACTTTTTACAAATAAGATTTTAACAATTCATAAAAACTTATCAAATCAAAATCTTAAAATTTGTTACAAATGTCCCCCTAAGTATCTTGGGTATAAAATGCTGATTTCATATTGGCAATCACCAAACTTCCAACCACTTTGCCTTTTGGCCATCTCTACTATCTTAGCCAGAGTGGTATAAAATCTACATTGCTACCAATTCAACAGCAACAAAGCAATTTATAGCCCATTCTTTTCAAAAGCACCCACTCAGATCAGTGTGACTTATGCCGCGTACACACGACCGGACTTTACGGCATACTTTGTCCTGCGGACTTTTCGACGGACTTTCCGAATGAACAGACTTGCCTACACACCATCAACAAAAGTCCGACGGATTCGTACGTGATGACGTACGACCGGACTAAAACAAGGAAGTTGATAGCCAGCAGCCAATAGCTGCCCTAGCATCGTTTTTTTTGTCCGTCGGACTAGCATACAGACGAGCGGACTTTTCGACCAGACTCGAGTCCGTCAAAAAGATTTGAAACATGTTTCATTTCTAGGTCCGTCAAACTTTTGGGGATCGAATTGTCCGTCGGACTCCGGTTCGCCGGACCAAGTATGCCGTAAAGTCCGGTCGTGTGTACGCGGCATTAGTCGCAGCAGTTTTGAAAAGGTGCCTGCACTACTTTAATGTGACTTTTGATGCGACTTAGGTTCAGAGAGTTTAACGTCAAATCAAAGTCGCATTAGTCGCGCCCCAAAATCGCACTTGAAATCATTCGACTTTGGAGTCGCACAAGTGTGAAAAAAAATGTTTTATTCTTAGAAGTTTATTGGCTACTATGCACAGCTGCATCAGATTCTGTACACCAGCTTTCGTAAATCTCCCCCTTAAAGTATGGATTTGAACGGGTCCAGGTGCTATATGTGCTTGGTCCCCTGGGGACGTTAAAAATAAAATGCTGTGGCGTATAATACTCACTTTTTCACCATGAAAATAAGGTGCAAATAGCGTGTGCGTGTTCTACGCCAATACTTCCATTTTAGCTGCCTCAGAGGGGACGGACGTCCCGTCTCCTGGGTCGCCATTGGACCACTGTTCTACTTATCATAGAAGATTCTCACTGTATGTAATCTGTCGGTGTTCGTCCCGCCCCCCCTCCCTGTCCCCTCAAGGTTGCAGATAGGCATCGATCAGGCTGCACTGATGGCAATGGCGAGGCTGCTGCATTGATAGCAATGGTGAGGCTGCAGATGGGCATTGATCAGGCTGCATTGATGGCAATGGTGAGGCTGCAGATGAGCACTGACCCTTGTTTTGCTTTAAAGTTCTTTATTTAAAATCCGTTTTTTTTCCTGAAACTTCCCTCTTATAATGAATGTGCGTGTTCTACGTAGATAAATACGGTAAATAAAAAAAGTTCTTTAACTTTCTTACCCAGTGTTTATCTGATTTTAGTTTTACAGTAGTTGATGCTTACTTGCGTGAGCTTTAGAAGAGTAGTTTGCTACCTGAAATAAAGCCCTTGAGCTTTATCTGGCCTGTAATCACGTGTATGAAATAAACCGTTCCACTCATTACCTGGTACTTTGGACTTTGGATTCTGAGGTGCTAAAGGGACTTTCGGTTGCGTGCATCTCACCAGATTACTGTATATGCTGTATATACCTGGTGTGACCATAGCTGTTGCTTTATTTTTCAATATTCTGTACACAGATTTATTATTAATTTTGTGCTGTTTTGGACTCCTTTTTACACGGATGTCATCAAGTTCAGTCATGTTATGTGCTAAGAAAAAAAAAAAACTGATGAATACTGACAAATGCAGATTCAGGTTACATCCGTTAGCATAGGGGAGTTCAGTTTACATCCATTTTTATTAATCCTTTTTTACAATTTCTTCTCAAAAATAGATGTAAATGAAATGGACATAAACAGACTTAATCCGTTTGCAACTACAAAACCAGAAAACGGAGTGACCGATGTTTGTTTACATCTGCCCACCCATAGCCATACTGTACATTGTGGTTCAGTTTAGATCTGTCGGAAAAACTGACAGATGGAGTCAGACTGAATCTAAAAGGTCCTTCCTCTAACAATGTGTTTGCATTCCGTAAGTAGCTGCAGAACTGTACCATACTGTAATATTCTCATGTTAGGCATTTTCATTGCTTTTATTCAAAGTGATTGTAAATGCTATATATTTTTTATTTTTTTTAAAATGACAAACGGGCTTATATTTACCTGCTCTGTGCAGTGGAATTGCACGGAGTGGCCCCAAACCTATTCTTGGATCCCCTGGCAGCGATCCTCCTCTTGGTGTGCCATCATAGGAAACCGCTGCCTATTAAGGCACACCTGCCAAGTCGCTCTAGAATTGCGCTGCCTGTGTCTATTGACCCAGACAGAGCGGCTCAGCCCCACCCCCTCTTCACAGGATTTGACTGACCGCTGCTCTTGGCCAAGCCTGTGGGGAAGCGGAAGAGAGCCTCTACAGACAGGCACAGCAGTGGATCGAGTAAGGGCTCAGGTAAGTATGAGGGGGGGGGGGGCGATACCGATACCTAAACATTTTTATTTTTTCGCTTAATGCAAGGAATGCTTTAGGGTAAAATATATATGATTAGGTTTTAGAACCACTTTAAAGCTAAAAGGTTACAGCTAAGATCTTTTTGTCCTTTGGACTTAAATGGTACTAAAATATATCCTTTCTATGTATAGGAAAGAACTTTAGCCTTTGGAATGCACGTGTGGTCACCTAAAAACTCTCCATATCTCTCTTTGACCGTTAAAAAAATATCCATGTGCAGTTAAGGGCCAGTTCACACCAGAAACCCAAATTCTGTGTGTGTTTCCCGCACTGTATTCAAAACCCACTGCACATAATCTACGGTTTGCTTAACTGAAAGTAATTACAATCCTTGTTGCTAATATCTATATGAGATGAGTTCCCTTTAGTGCAGGGATATGCAATTAGCGGACCTCCAGCTGTTGCAAAACTACAAGTCCCATCATGCCTCTGGTTGTCATGCTTGTGGCTGTCAGAGTCTTGCTATGCCTCATGGGACTTGTAGTTCTGCTAGAGGTCTGCTAATTGCATATCCCCGTTTTAGTGGTTAATCATCTACAAATCTAGATCTAGACTGTGTGTGTGTGTGTGTGTGTGTGTGTGTATAATATACACACAGTGGGTATATAAAAGCGTCACATAGTAGGCTAGGTTGAAAAAGACACAAGTCCATCAAGTCCAACCCATGTGTGTGATTATATGTCAGTATTACATTGTATATCCCTGTATATTGCGGTCATTCAGGTGCTTATCTAATAGTTTTTTGAACACATTTCTTATTAAACTCCCTTCCGTGGAAAAGTTTTATCCCTATTGTGGGGTCAGCAGTGTGGTATTTGTAAATTGAAATCATATCCCCCCGTCTCTTCTCCAGAGAAGTTCAGTGCTCATAACCTTTCCTCAACACTAATACCCTCCAGTCCGTTTACTAGCTTTGTTGCCTTTCTCTGTACTCGCTCCTTTTCCAGTGCATCCTTCCTGAGGACTGGTACCCAGAACTGGACAGCATACTCTAGGTGAGGCTGGACCAAAGTCTTGCAGAGTGGGAGAATTACCGCTTTATCTTCTGAGTAAATCCCCTTTTTAATGCATGCCAATATTCTGTTTGCTTTGTTAGCAGCAGCTTGGCATTGCATGCCATTGCTGAGCCTGTCTAGGACCCCCAGGTCCTTTTCTATCCTAGATTCCCCCAGAGGTTCTCCCCCCAGTAAGTAGATTGCATTCATATTTTTGCCACCCAAATGCATTATTTTACATTTTCCTCATTTGCCATGTAGTTGCCCACACCATTAATTTGTTCAGATCTTCTTGCAAGGTTTCTGCATCCTGCAGAGAAGTTATTGCCCTGCTTAGCTTAGAATCGTCCGCAAATGCAGAGATTGAACTGTTTACCCCATCCTCCAGGTCGTTTATGAACAAATATGATAGAATCAGTCCCAGCACAGAACCCTGGGGGACCCCACTACCCACCCCCGACCATTCCGAGTACTCCCCATTTATCACTACCCTCTGAACTCGCCCTTGTAGCCAGTTTTCAAGCCATGTACTCACCCTATGGGCCATTCCAACGGACCTTACTTTATACAGTAAACATTTATGGGGAACTGAGTCAAATGCTTTGCAAAAAATAGATACACCACGTCAACGGGCCTTTCTTTATCTAGATGGCAGCTCTCCTCCTCATAGAAGGTTAACAGATTGGTTTGGCAAGAACGATTCTTCATGAATCCATGCTGATTACTGCTAATGATACCGTTTTATTTACTAAAATGTTGTATATAGTCCCTTATCATCCCCTCCAGGAGCTTGCATACTTTTGATGTTAGGCTAACTGGTCTGTAATTCTCAGGGAGGTGTTTTTGGCCCTTTTTTAAATATTGCTGCTGTGTTGGCTTTTCTGCAATCAGCTAGTACCATTCCCGTTGGTAGACTGTCAGTAAAAATTAGGAACAATGGTCTGGTAATTACTTGACTAAGTTCCCTAAGGACCCTCGGGTGCAAGTCATCTGGTCCCGGTGACTTATTAATGGTAAGTTTTCCAAGTCTATCTCTAATTCTGTCCTGTTAGCCATGAGGGTTCTTCCTGTGTCATGAGGATAAACACTGCAGTTTTGGCTACTGAAGCCCCTGATTTCTTTGTGGAGACTGAGGAGAAGAATAAATTCAACACCTTTGCCATCTCCCCATCCTTTGTAACCAGATTTCCTTCCTTATTATTTATGGGGCCAATATGGTCTGTCCTCCCTTTTTTACTGTTTACATAAAGATTTTATTGGGATTCTATGTGAAATCTTGGGATTTTCTTGGGATTCTATGTGTCTTTCATGCTCTATCTTAGCCGCCCTAATTGCACCCTTACATTTCTTGGTGCATTCTTTGTAAAGTCTGAATGCTGATGATGATTCCTCAGCCTTGTATTTTTTGAAGGCCTTCTCCTTTTGTTTTTTTTATATGCATTTTTACATTGGAGTTAAGCCATCCAGGAATTTTGTTCGCTCTTTTAAATTTATTCCCAATGTGTTGCACTGGCTCATGCCCTTATTTAATATGCTTTAAAGCAAACCCATCTCTCCTCCGTGTTCTTTGCTCCAAAGATTCTATCCCAATTTATATCCTCCACCAAGATTCGTAGTTTAGAATCACCCTCCCCTTTAAAATAATTTGCAGCCTGAAATGAAGACAGTTTTTGTTTTATCCAGCTGTTTATCAGTGCAACTCCATCCACGTGAATGATCTAATACCAGCATGTCAGACAAACATAACAAATGTTCAAAAACAGAATCACTGATTTGGAAAAAGGATCACCACCACCCCCACCCCCCCCCGTGTCAGTATTTTGGGATATGTATCTACTAACTTTGCACATCTAGGGTTTGCAATATTTTCCCACTCTTCTTTGCAGAACTACTCAATTTCAGTTAAATTTGATGGTGACCGTTTGTGGACTGCAGTCTTCAAGTCATTCCACAGATTTTCAATGGGGTTTAAAGAGGAAGTAAACCCTGATCGGTTTCACTTCCACTTTATTCCCTTGCAAAGTAAAAGCATAATGGGCTTGTATGCATCGCATACTAGCTCATTATGTGTCACTTGCCTGCAAACGAAGCCTGCGATGTCCCCACTGGTGGCCGCATCCCATCAGCACCCCCTCTTTCTTTCGGAGCCGTGGACTACTTGGGATCTGTGACTGGCCGGAGTCGTGAGACGTTGCGCATGCGTGTGGGAGCCGACTGACATGGCACGGGCCCTATAGTAATGGCACGATCATGCCCTTTCTTTTAGTGTGCATGGGCCGATGATGTTGGCCCAAGCGTATATATGGTCAATATCTCCTAAACCGTGCAGGTTTATGAGATATTTCCAGTACCTGCAGGTAAGCCTTATTATAGGCTTACCTGTAGGTAAAATTGGTGTGTAAGGTTTTTGCAACTGCTTTTAGTCTGGGCTCTGAATAGGCCATGCAAGGACATTCACCTTTTTCTCTGTCAACCACTGGTCATTTTTGCTGTGTGCTTTGGGTCATTGTCATGTTGGAAGGTAAACCTACTTCCCATTGACAACTTTCTGGCAAAGGGCAGCAGATTTTCCTCAAGTGGTGTTGAGGCCAAATAATTACATTTTAGTCTCATCTGACCATAACACCTTTTTTCCATGTGGCCTCAGAAACTTCAAGCAGCTTATTGGCAAAGCTCAGTCGTGACTGCATGTGGTCTTTCTTGAGGAGTGGCTTTTTTCTTGCAACCCTCCCATACAAGCCACATTTGTGGGGAATTTGTGATATTGTTATCACATGCACACAATGACCACTCTTTGTCATAAATTCCTGCAACTGCTTCAGAGTTGCTGTAGGCCTCTTGGTAGCTTCTCTGACCAGTTTCCTCCTGGTTCTTTCATACAGTTTGGAGCGACGTCCTGATGGTCTGTGTTGTACCAAATACCTCCTACTTCTTAATAATAGACGTCACTGTGCTTGTAGGCATTGATATAAAGCCTTTGAAATTTTTTTTGTATCCCTCTCTGATTTGTGCCTGACCATAACTTTTACCCCTACGATCTTTTGACAGTGCCTTACCACCCATAGTTGATTGTTTGCTTTAGTTGCGCCTCCAGGGACTGAAATGCTCCAGGAAAGCTCTTTTCATGCTGAGCTAATCAAAATGATCACAGCTGATTACACTTGAGTGAAATGGCTTTGTGTGCCATTTAGAAGGCGATTAGTTACACCTGATTGAGGTTACATGTCAGTTGGGGGAGGGGGGGGTGATCCTTTTTCCAATGCAGTATTTTTGTTTTTGAATTGTTTTTTTTTATTTTTTATTTTTCTGTTGGTGTTATCTTTCAGTTGGCTGTTCTAAGTTGCAGAAAGGAGGTATGGTATGTTGCTACAGGCTCATACTGTTCCCTGAGGAAGCCAATGTCTTGGCTAAACATGTAGGAATTGAGCACCTGTTTTGGAGGCCCTCCTCACCAGGCCTACTCTATTTGTATTTGCTTTGTATCAATTCATTTGTGAACTGCATTCATCATTTTAAAGACTTGCTATTCTATATGTGATAATATATGTTAATAAAGTAATTTTGTAATTTTATCCGATTACTTACTCTTCCTATTCTTTGGCACTGCTATAATCCCTCTATACTCCCAAATTCTCAACTGTTCTAAGTTGCACTGAGTAAATACAGCTGGATAAAACAAGAACTGTGTCTTTATTTCAAGCTGCAAAGCAACAAAATGGAACTATCTGAAAGGTGTGTGTATAGGATTTATTTAGCGAAAACAGTTTGCGCAGGCTTTACAACTTGAAGATTGCGCTGTGTTACGCAATTTGACAGGCTTTTTCTTTTGTACGCTCAACTTGTAGTACAGGAGCAAATTCCTGCATTTTTGGTGAAAATCAAATGAATATTCTTAACCACCTCAATACAGACCACTTATACCCCTTTCCTGTCCAAGCCAATTTTCAGCTTTCAGCGCTGTCGCTGTTTAAATGACAATTGCACGGTCATGCTACACTGTACCTAAACAGAATTTTTATCATATTGTTCCCACAAATAGAGCTTTCTTTTGGTGTTATTTAATTACCTTTGCGTTTTTATCTTTTTGCTAAACAAATTAAAAAAAACAAATTTTGAAAAAAAAGTTTCTTTTGTTTCTGTTAAAAATATTTTTGTAAATAAGTAAGTTTTCTCCTTCACTGATGGGCACGGATAAGGTGGCACTGACTGTCGCTGATAAGGCGGCACCGATGAGGTGGCACTGACGATGGGCACTGATAGGCAGCACTGGTAAGCGGCATTGATGGGTAGCACTGATATGCAGCACTGATGGGCATGGATAGGCGGCACTGATGGTCACTCATGGGTGGCACTGATGGGTGACACTGGGCACTGAAAGGCTGCACTGATGGGTACTTATAGGTGGCACTGATGGGCAACACTGCTGGGGACTGATACGTGGCACTGATAGATGGCATTTAGGCATCACTGATGGCACTGGCAGACATCGGGGATGGGCACTGGAAGCTGCCTGGGCACTGATTGGCATTTCCCTGGTGGTCTAGGGTGGCATACCTGGTGGTCCAGTGTGGTGGCCATCCCTGGTGGCATCCGATTGGGGGGGCTGCGCTGATAAACAATCAGCACAGACACCCCCCCCCCTCGTCAGGAGAGCAGCCGATCGGCTCTCCTCTATTCACTTCTGTCAGATGCGAGTGAGGAAAAGCAGATCAACGGCTCTTCCTGTTTACACCGTGATCAGCCCTGATTGGACACGGCTGATCATGTGGTAAAGAGCCTCCGTCAGAGGCTCTTTACCGAGATTGGTGTAGTGGTGTGTCAGACTGACGCACCGCATCGTGTGCCCTCATTTGATGGCCGGTGGGTGGGAAGCGGTTAAAGTGAAACTTTTCTAACCGTCCGTTAGTGGGGTCAAAATTTACGTCTTCTTTCACATTGAGGAGAAAATCTGAAGGCGCAGGATGGAAATTTGTTCTCAAACAGATTTCTAACTGTGAATGTAGTTTTCACTTGTGAAAGTCCATTGACTTTAATATCTAATTTGTCAAGTCATTGAATGTACTGATCATAATTTTTGAACAAATGTTTCTACTAGTTTATAGCCATTTTCGGGCTCAGATGAAAGGCTGTGCATGTTTTTTTACCTCTGTACTTGCCTCATTTACTACTGTATATGTTCCCTTTGGGGAGATTTCTTTGGACTTCCTTTCCTAATATAACAGGAAAGGAGAAGTTACACGTTTTGACAGCTGTCACTGGGCGTCTCCTCACACCTATTGTTTCAGGGAGAACTGTACAATTTTCGATTTCCTTTAACTTTTTTTTACCCCAGTGACACCAGTCACCAAGATGAAATATGAGAATAACCTCCCATATCAGGACACAGACAGCAATAAAAGCCTAGCAGGAGTTCTAGCCCTTCCCCAGGCTATCCAAAACAGGAAAGAAAGTGCTTTATTTTGGATCGTACAGCTAACAATAATGTACCCAGTGTATCGATCTGTGTAGTGTTCATTTATTCTGTATTTGGCAACCTGCCTGCTTATCTGCGAAAGCACAAGAGATCAAACATGCAGGAAGCAAAGCACCAAGTACGAGGTGCAAGTAATTCATAATAATGCGCCACAGTTTAACTTTCGTGATTTCATACCCATTACATATTGGAGTGTCCGTGGTTGCACTGGGTATAGCAGCTGGCACCCTTACACTTTTTGCTCTTTTATTGTTTAGGCCTGTGCTCTTCTTCCCTTTTTTTTTTCCCTTAACTTTATTTGGTTGTACCAGTGTCTTTAATGGGTAGGTAGGTGCACAGATTACTTATTGTGATTTTAATGTTGAGAATAACAGACTAAGTATATTAAAGTTATCTTTACAATAATTGGTAAAGGTATTTATAGGAAGCTTCATAATGATTATGTGCCTATTAACCACACATTTTCAGCAAGATTATATTGTCTGTGGCTGATAAGTATGTCTCTATAACCAAGGTTTTGTCTGGTTGTCAGCCAGATATAACAAATGCTGGTGAGCAATACAATGATAAAAAGACAGCCCTAAACCATGTGTTATAGGAACACACACTTTACTTATGGATGGATAGGTAATTGTAGTGATCTATTTAACTCCCTCTCCCTTTTTACACTCATCCGGGGAAGAAAGTTACATAAAGTTATATAAACCATTGTGCAAGGCTCAATTCCACTTTTATTTTTTAATTATTATTATTTTTTATTTTAAATGTTTTAAAGGAAACTCATATTTCCTACCATTGCAGCTCAGCATTGACGAACACTTTTCAGCTTTCTCTTGATTTATTTCTTTGGAGTGTTAACTATAAAGCAGGCAAGATCTAATATTTACCTTAACTCCCTGGTTTGTAACATTGATCTAAGATCTGTGTAATAGTCAATTCAAGTTACATTATACATTACAATAATCCTCTCTCATATTTCTCTGCAGCCTGCAGTGGGTCACACAGACTCGAAGACGAGCAGTGGTAACAGCAAGCCCAATATGCTGAGAGGTCGCCCTTCAATACCAACTACAGCAGATGAGCAGCCACATATTGGGAACTATCGTCTCCTCAAAACTATCGGCAAGGGCAATTTTGCCAAGGTTAAGCTAGCACGCCATGTTTTAACTGGAAAGGAGGTGAGAAACTTTACAAAAAGCATGGTTTGTTTTTTTTTTTATTTAATAACGTAGGGAGGGTTATAATCTCCATCAGGTTGTGTGTTTTTTTTTTTTTTTTGCCATTTGTGTCCCACTGGGGAACTTTACCTTCACTTCCAGCAGTGGCAGCCGGTAGTATATTTTCTTGGGGCACCTGCAACCAAAAAACTGACATGGGTTCTAATTCCTCTCCACTCTATCCAAAATGTAAAAAAAAAAAAAAGTTTTGTGATTAGTTATACTTTTAAGCTATTTGTATAGCGGTGAGGATTTTTCTAGCGCATGACATTCACTTCATCTGTAATGAGTTTTTGGAATGTAGTTTGTGTGTGCGCGATGAAACATAAATACTACGTTTTAAACAGTCTTTTATTTATGTTGATTAAAACATCACAAATGAAACTGGTGTCTTGAGGTTCACAAAATGTATAGATCCAAAATTATCCATATGTAATGATGCGTTTCGATGGTCTTCCTCAGGAGTACATGTGGATCAAATCAGTACACTGGAACCCACATTTGATCTTTAAAAACAAACCGTACAATGCAATCTGCTGGACAAACACATCAGGTGACGTTCTCCCACAGAGGCAAATCTTGTTGTAAGGTGGTTAAAGTGGCTGTAATTAAAACTCGTATCTGTTACAGCAGGGGATGTCATTTCATCTGTGCTCAGTTTTGCCACGAAGAGTTAATCCAGCTCTGAGCAATCCTCCTATCTTTTTTCAGTAAAATAAAAACAGACACACAGAGAAATAGGTGTAGTTCTTCCCCCTTGCTGTGGATGACAGGTACTTTTTCTTATCTCATGCAGGAGTGTGAGAGGCATTCCGTGTACTTCACATCCCCCTCCTTTCTTCTCCAGCTCTCCTAGGATTGGCTGCTCCACACCTCAGCATGATTGGGCATGCTGAAGTCATGTGGTGACCTTCCTGGGTTTTGACTGGATGTTGGTGATCATGGGGCATAATCCACGAGACCAGCAGAAGTTCAGTGTAAGACATTTCGAGCCTGACCAAGGGGAGTGTAGAGGTGGGTGGGGAGTCTACTGATATAATGACTCCACCCACCGAGCTCTGGACAACAGACCCACCCACAGAATTCAGAGTATTGCAGGGCTTCAAACAGCTAAAGGGGAGATATTTGACAGGTAAGGATACATGCAGGAGGCATGTATATCCCTCTAGATCAGCACTATGGCAGTAATTTAGAAATGATGAGAGTGGGTTTACATGCACTTTAACCACTTGCCGACCGCTGCATGTACATATACGTCCCTTTTTTGGGGACGGATATCGTTGTTATGGCAGCAGCTAGCTGCCATAACCCAGGTATCCCTGTGTTCGACTGGTGGTCGCTACAAGATGAAAGTGGTCTCTGCAGAGATCACTTTTATAGGTGGTGGGAGAGGGCCCCCCCTCATGCCGCGATCTGCTGCCCTCCGCCGCTTACCGGAGCCGTCGGCAGCGGCGGAGGCGATCGCGTCTGTCCCCTGGGCTGACATGGAGACGAGTGATGGCCCCACCCGTCTCCCTGACACTACAGGGCTTAAGCGACGTCAAAACGTCGCTTCCGCCCATACCTCTTAAAGACACATTTTTTCAAATGACAATTTTTTTTTTTTTTATTGTATTTAAGTCCAAATATGAGATCTGAGGACTTTTTAAACCCCAGATCTTATATTTAAGAGGACCTGTCATGCTTTTTTCTATTACAAGGGATGTTTACATTCCTTGTAATAGGAATAAAAGTGACCCAATTTTTTATTTTTTTAAACGGTGTGAAATAAAAAAAAAAAAAAAAAAAATGTAAACGTCCCATCCCGACGAGCTCGCGCGCAGAAGCGAACGCATACGTGAGTAGCGCCAGCATATGAAAACTGTGGCCAAACAACACATGTGAGGTATTGCTGCGATCGGTAGAGCAAGAGCAATAATTCTAGCCCTCCTCTGTAACGCAAAACATGCAATCTGTAGAATTTTTTAAACGTCGCCTATGGAGATTTTTGGGTAAAAGTTTGACGCCATTCCACGAGCGGGCGTTATTTTGAAGCGTGACATGTTGGATATCAATTTACTCTGCGTAACATTATCTTAAACAATATAAACAAAAAATTGGGCTAACTTTACTGTTGTCTTTTTTTTTTTATTCGAAAAAAAGTGAATTTTTTACAAAAAAAGTGCACTTGTAAGACCGCTGCGCAAATATGGTGTGAAAAAAAGTATTGCAATGACCTCCATTTTATTCTCTAGGGTGTTAGAAAAAAAAACAATATATAATGTTTGGGGGTTCTAAGTAACTTTCTAGCAAAAAAAAACCTGTTTTAACTACTTGCTGCCTGCCCGCCGTCATATGACGGCGGGACGGTGCAGCTGCTATCCTGGGCCGCCGTCATATGATGGCGCAGCCTTCCAGGCAGCCCAGGGGGCGCGCGTGCGCGCCCGCCGCATCGCTCGGGTCCCGGTGCGCGTGCCCGGCGGCCGCGATGTCCGCTGGGCACCCGCGATTGCCCGGTAACCGAGCAGGACCGTGGATCTGTGTGTGTAAACACACAGATCTACGTCCTGTCAGATAGGAGGAGACCGATGGTATGTTCCTTGTACAGAGGAACACCGATCGGTCTCCTCCCCTTGTGAATCCCCTCCCCACACAGTTAGAATCACTCCCTAGCAACACATTAACCCCTACAGCGCCGCCTGCTGGTTAACCCCTTCATTGCCAGTCACATTTATACAGTAATCAATGCATTTTTATAGCACGGATCGCTGTATAAATGTGAACGGTCCCAAAAATGTGTCAAAATTGTCCGATGTGTCCGCCGCAATATCGCAGTCACAATAAAAATCGCAGATCGCCGCCATTACTAGTAAAAAAAAAATAATAATAAAAATGCTATAAATCTATCCCCTTATTTTGTAGACGCTATAACTTTTGCGCAAACCAATAAATATACGCTTATTGCGATATTTTTTACCAAAAATATGTAGAAGAATACTATCGGCCTAAAATGAGGAAAAAATTTGTTTAAAAAAAAAAAAATTTTGGATACTTATTATAGCAAAAAGTAAAAAATATTGTGTTTTTTCAAACTTGTCACTCTTGTTTTGTTTATAGCACAAGAAATAAAAACCGCAGGGGTGATCAAATACCACCAAAAGAAAGCTCTATTAGTGGGGAAAAAATGATAAAAATTTCATTTGGGTACAGTGTATGACCGCGCAATTGTTATTCAAAGTGCGACAGTGCTGAAAATTGGCTTGGGCAGGAAGGGGGTGAAAATGCCCTGTATGGAAGTAGTTAAACATGTAAACCCCAAAATCGCAAAACGAGGCTGGTCTTTAAGTGGTTAAATGCCATAATTTCACAGTTCTCAAACCGTCTCACAGATGGAGGACTCCATAAATTCTAGGGACCAGAATCTTCTCCCATGGTGTACGCTGGTGGGAGCATGTATGATGATTTATATATTTGGAATAAGTTAGGAGTCCTTGCTGCTCGCTTTGAGCCATAATGGATTTTCAATCAGTAATGAGATACTGAGATATGTGATTAGCCATACAGCTCTAACACCATGGAGAAACTTTTGTCATTAGTTATACCTAATTTTTTAGTGCAAAGCTGAAATGGAAACAAACCGCTACATAAAAACGCATAACTCTTTAAGGCCCCTTTCACACTGGGGCGGTAGGGGGCGTCGGCGGTAAAACAGCGCTATTTTTTTACCGCGGTATTCGGCTGCTAGCGGTGCGGTTTTAACCCCCCCCGCTAGCGGCCGAAAAAGGGTTAAAACCCCTCGTATGGCGCGGTATAGCCGCGGTATAGCCGCGCTGTCCCATTGATTTCAATGGGCAGGAGCGGTTTAGGAGCGGTGAATTCACCGCTCCAAACATGCGGCTGACAGGAGATTTTTTCTTCTCCTGCCAGCGCACCGCTTCAGTGTGAAAGCCCTCTGGCTTTCACACTGAACAAACAGCGGAGGCTGTTTAGGGGCAGGTTTTAGCGCAATAACGCCTGCAAACCGACCCAGTGTGAAAGGGGCCTAATGGTGGTTGAGTTCTACATGTGCAAATGCAGGTTTAATGTTGAAATTAACTCATTCAAAAGGAGCATGTTCTCATACCTGTGGTGTACTACATATGTGATATGTTCCATTTTTGAAAGTATTGCCCTGCAAACCAGCCAATTGTATGTGAGACTAGGGAGTAAATCAGTACAGATAAGTGGAAGATACTCTGTGCCACTAGCGAGAATTTCCCAGTGGCAGTCACCCGTTTGACATCAGCCTAAATGATTGCCACTGCCAACTTCACACTACTGACACAGAGTGCCTTCCACTTATTTGTACTGACTTGCTCCCTCGCTGGCCCTGAATGCTACTGAATCTTAATCACTAGCGATTGGAGTGACATTTTGCTGCGTCAGATAACAAGGAAGCAATTCTACAGGGAGACAGGTGGACTACTAGCGATCTGCCACTGGTGATTTGTTTCTAGCAGCAATCGCCCGTCTGCCATCAGCCTTAATAAAAGCAAATAAATGCACATTGCTGTATACATTATAGTGCGAGCAAACACTAATTTGAGTCTCAAAGTACATCCTTCTAACCCTTTTCTGCCTTGATAGCTTAAGGCCCTTTTCACATAAGCATAGCTGTTGACCTGCGATCCTTGGTGGTTTGCTTTCTTCCCAGTGGCTGGCCCACAGTGATCAGGAGGTGATATGCTTCCACCTGCACACCTGTTTGAAGAGGTATTTCACACTGAAACATCACTTCACGGTGCCGCTACAGTGCCAATTGAACATGGTTGCAGTGTGGCCCCGTGCACTTCAATGGGGTGCATTGAAGGGCAGGACTGCTCAATGTAACATTCCCCTAGGTTTTTGGTGTTTGTGTTTTTTTTTTTTTTTTTTTTTTTTTTAATTGCAACATGCAACACGGTGTTCCAACTGTCTGGCATCCATTGCTGGGTTTTGACTTGGGTGCATTTATAACGTGCCTCAATCGTCTGACTTTACCTCACCAAAATGCCCATGTGAAAGGGATCCAATAAAGTGTAATGCACAGCCATCTGTGACTTAGTCTCAATTGTTCAGATTAGATAGTTTCACTTTTTGTCTGGAGTGAACATAAGCAGGAGAAAATGTAATGCGTGATTTAACTTTTCAATATCTGTTTCTTTTGCACGCTATGATGCAAGCTAGCAATGAATATAACGAATGTTCTTAAAAAATTTTATTTTTCAGGTAGCTGTAAAAATTATAGACAAAACACAACTGAATTCTTCCAGTTTGCAGAAGGTAAGAAGTAAAATAATAATAACTTAATGTAGGGTTTGTAAAGTATACCATATTTAAAACAATTTTTTTTTTTTTATTGTAAGATTTAATTACAAAATAAATAATAAAAAGAGTTACTAACTGCTGGAATATCTTGTGTAACGCACTAGCATGTTGTTAAATAAGAAGTGCAGCATTGGAAAAAAAAATAAAAATCCCCTAAATTGCTGCAGGATCAGTCCAATGCTACAGCTGTGCCCTGCAGTCTCGAAGACCGAGAATTGAGTGATCACATGATCGCTCAGCTCTTGATTTTCAGTGAGCGCATAGCAGTGACTGTTGGTCACCCTCTCTCTGCTCCTCCAACACTCACTGGAGTGGGGAGGTGGGGGGTGGCTGTCTCAGGCTCTCAGCAGCATGAAAATACACGGTTTCGGTTTGCATTTTTTCAACACCCAAAATCACATTCACAATATTCTGTCTAGAAATAGATCAACCGGGGTCAGCCCTGGTGTGTCAAGCCACAGCGACCAAACTGATATTTATGCAGTCACTCTCTGTGTAACCCTTATTATAGGCTTACCTGTAGTAAAAAGTGGATTGTAAGGGTTTACAACCACTTTAAGCTTCCATGGAGCCTTAGGATGGGTTGTGAGGGGTCTGACATTTAGGTAGACTAGTAAAGGTGAATGATCTGATATTCCTCACAGGGCATATGCAATGGTCTGAATAATATGAGGCCGGTGGGTTAGAAAGACCTAAATCAATCCTAGACAATGAGCAATATGCTCATCCTAGACAATGAGACAATCCTAGACAATGAGCAATATTTAGAAAAACATGAAAATTGCTTCTGTTTGGGTTATCTACTATGCCAGGGGTCCATCCAGTCTGCTTTGTCAGCAAATTTTAAAAGTGCTGTGCGATGGGTACCATTTCCTGGCTGTATTGGGGGATGTTTATCTATGCTTGGGTCCATATAGCAATTAAGGTCCCCAAACGCATACAAGGGGATCTCAGGGCTGCCCAGCTGGTAAGTCAATATGACCTGCAGCACTGTGGCGTTAAACGGAGGAGGAATATACACACAAGCTAAAATGAATTTAACCTGGAAAATACGGCATAACAATATCACATAACGTCCTTCAGTGTCCACTTGTTTATCATAACCCAGAACCAGTACACTTGCCCCCCTAGAATAGGAGGTGTGAATAGAATGGAACTCCCATCTGACCCAGGAGTAACCCAAACATGACAACGTATCCGTTGTGAGGTGTGTCTCCTGAAGGACACAAATAGCAGGAAGGTACTTCCGCATTGATGAAAAAAATCATGGAACGTTTAAGTGGGTTGTGGAGCCACCTGACATTCCAGGAGACAATAGGTATTGCAGTCATCATAAGGCAATATAGATATTGTTAGCAAATTGTAAAACAAAGCTGTAGTTCTGTCAGCTGAATCTGGGTCAGAGGAGTGCAGAATGAAATGCACTCCTGTAACCCACAGGAGAAGTAGGGCCAAAAGAGCTTTGTCCCTACTTCTCCTCCTTTTTAATAAAACACTTTTTAAACCACTTGCCAACCGTCTAACTGGGAATATAAGTCATGATTTTGACGTAAGTTACCATTGTTATGGCAGCTGCCGGTAAGCCTGGAACCAATCCCATGCAGCAGATGGTTGGGCAGGAAGTTGAGTGAGGGCAAGATGGCCCCCACTTGGCTTTATGCCCTTGGCGGACTAGAGCAACTTCCAACGTCCCTTCCGATTCTCAGGCCTAAACTTCCGCTTTAAGGACTCCTCCCCCGCTCCTCTTGAAGAATTGGCACTTTTGAGAAGGGGGGAGCGGGTACCTGATTTTGACAGGTACTCGCTCCCACTTCTGTTCCGACTGCCTAGGCGGGCAGAAACGAGGTTCTCCTTCCTTCCTCCCCCCCTGCAGTCTTCAGGGGGACTGACAGGTCCCAGAAGACTGCATCTACCATTCACGATGCGCAGCGGGCACCCGGTTGTGAAGCCGCAAGCTGTCAGTCGGGTGCCCATAGTAAGGATGCCGGGGAACGAAAGCAGTGGGTGAGCATGGGACAGGTGGTGAGTGTTTTTTAAAAGTCAGCAGCTACAGTTTTTGTAACTGCTGAACTTTTTTATATTTTTTTTTTTCACAGGTGGCTGGAACGCCGCTTTAAGCACTTAAGGACGTGTACTGTGGCAGGGCGGCACTTAAGTGCAAAGTTGCGTACCTA
This sequence comes from Lithobates clamitans, assembly GCA_037952925.1. Classification (NCBI taxonomy): domain Eukaryota; kingdom Metazoa; phylum Chordata; class Amphibia; order Anura; family Ranidae; genus Lithobates; species Lithobates clamitans. The sequence goes on from JBBGZY010001977.1 coordinate 28,732, forward strand.
TACAAGATTGTTGTCAGCTCTGGGGTGCACGTGCGTGCCACCGGAGCCGTGCTTTTGCTGTGATTGGACACTGTGAGCGGCACACGCCGATCGTTCGCAGGAGAGGCAGAACGGCGGTCTGCCTATGTAAGCAAGACAGACCGCCGTTCTGTCAGAGGAAGAGAGAGACCTTGTGTTCCTGCTAATCAGGAACTCCGATGTCTCTCTCCCTCCGGTCATTTCATCCCCACACAGTTATAAACCACTCCCTAGGAGCACACATAACACTTTGATCACCCCTAAAGTCAGCCCCTTCCCTACCAGTGTCATTTATACAGTAACAGTACTTTTTTTTTTTTTTAGGACTGATCACTGTATTGGTGTCACTGTTCTACTGTTCCCCAAAAAGTGGCATTCAGTGTCAGATTTGTCCACCGCAAGGTCGCAGTCCCGCTAAAAAAAATCGCTGATTGCCACCATTGCTAGTAAAATATATAAAAAAATGTCCCTAAATCTAGTTTGTAGACGCTATAACTTTTGTGCAAACCAACCAATATACGCTTATTGGGATTTTTTTAACCAAAAATATGTAGCAGAGTACATATTGGCCTATATTGATGGAGAAATTTAGATTTTTATTTTTTTTGCATTTTTTTTTTTTTTATTGGATAGGTTTATAGCAGAAAGTAAAAAATATTGGTTTTTGTTTTTGTTTTGTTTTTTCTAAATTGTCAGTCTTTTTTTGTTTATAGCGCAAAAAATAAATGCAGGGGTGATCAAATGCCACCAAAAGAAAGCTCTGTTTGTGGGAAAAAAGGACATCAATTTTATTTGGGTACAGCATCGCACGACTGCGCAAATTTTCTGACATTTGTTGTTTACAAGTAAAAATTAATAATTTTTTTTTTTTTGCTATAAAATTACTTGGAACCCCCCAACATAATTTTTATTTGTAAACAACAAATGTCAGAAAAAAGACCTGGTGGTTAAATTCCATGGGCAATCTAAACTTTTATTACTCACTATTACACACGCTCTTTGAATACATAAGACTTTCAAAACTTTCTGTTTTTCACTTGCCAACTTAGACATAATGTAACAAAAATCCAAATAAATAAGCAAACTCTGTCGTCGTCACCCCCCCCCCCCCAAATGCAATTAAATGTCAGACACAAGCCCTGAAAGTCATAGTAAAGGCTATTTTTTTTTTTTTTTTTTTTATTTAACCACTTGACCAGAAGATTTACCCCTCTTCACGACCAGGCCATTTTTTTTGTGATACGGCACTGTTATGTTAACTGACAATTGCGCTGTCGTGTGACACTGTACGCAAATAAAATTTATGTCCCCCCCACAAATAGAGCTTTCTTTTGGTAGTATTTGATCTCCTCTGAGGTTTGTTTTTATTCATTTTCAATGTGCTGCAGTTTACCAGCAGCGCAGTGCATCTGCAACTTTCCTAGGTTAGCTGCATTCAGGAGTTTTGTGCGTTTTCAGAAAGGGCACCAAACCCGCAGGATATAATGGAAGTCTATGGCTAAGCGCAGCAAACCTGCAGGAAAGTAGTGTGGTCAAACAGCAGCACATCAGTGTGAAAGCAGCCCTATACTATTATGCCCAGTGTATTGCTATAATTGGTATCACTCTGCATGGGACAGGAGCCAGTACTACAGAGGAGACATCAGCTTATGTAGCTCTTCCTTCCTACTACAGCTCCAACTATACAAGTAGTCCCTCTGCATTACACTCTGATGCTCTGGGATGGCGGGTCAGCAGGCCCAGACTGCGATCTACCAGTCACTTTTCCACGATATACTGGTAGATGGTGATTTACAGGTTGCTGATCCCTGCTCTAGGGCCTCTGCTTAGAAATATTTCTAATGTTTGGAGGTCCTAAGTAATTTGCTAGCAAATAAATGCAGATTTTTGTATGAGAGAACTGTCAGAATTTGGTCTGGTAGGCAAGTGGTTAAGAACACAATTCAGCTGTCATTGTGAATAAAAAGCATTCATTGAAGAAAAGGATTGTGCTGATTTTCTAGAGATGAAAAACTTTACACAATAATTTTTAAATATTCATTTGTTATCTAATCGTGTGTAGAAAAAAAAATAAGGTACATTATTTTTTTTTATACACGATTGGATAATTGAAGTAAGTATAACTCATTTTATTATGTAAAAATTCTCAACCCCTCTAGTAAAGCAGCCTCAATGTATGTTGACCCTAATGAACAGATTTGTGATCACACATTTATTATACAACGGTCCAACAACTTTCCAAATTCTGCGACAATTTAAATGAAAACCAGGGGAACAAATAACTTATGCACAATCTGAGGGCTTAGGTCATAGGATCTCATTTGGACCATTTTATACAGAGCAGTTGCAATGAAGTTGACTCAGGCTTTGAAAACCGCTCTAAGTTGCATGTAACATACTGTATATGCAGTTCTATCCGAAATAATTATTGTTAATCTCTTTCAACAGCTCTTCAGAGAAGTGCGAATTATGAAGGTTCTAAATCACCCTAACATAGGTAAACTCTCATACTTGTTCCATTGCTGCTGTCATGGTGTTTAGCTCTTCTAAAATTGACATATCATCAAAGTTAGATTACATTAGCAAAATATCTGTAAGATAAAAAAAGATTATATATAGAATATACTGTATATGTTCTTTGTACCAAATGGCTTTTACATTTACTGTATTTATGACCTTTGAATCTTTAATATAAAAAATAAATAAAATGTATGTTTACTAAATTTTATCTGGGAGCTTACAAGTTATTATGATTTAAAGCAAAGCTCCAGTCTACAACCATATATATTTTATAATCTTTTGCTCCTGCATGCTGTGATGTTTACTAAAAGACATCTTTTCCAGCACGACAAAAGCGCATTAAAATGAGTCTCCTTTAAATCCTATGTGACTTTTCACATCGCTGCGCTGCAATTGTGTTGCATGCTGCATCTTTGGTGCACATCAAAAATGCATCTTTTATTTAAGTCAATGGAAAATGCACCAAAAATATACCAAAAACGCACCAAATTGCATTTTAAGGTGCATCTTTGATTTCATAAGGCAAAAATGCTGGTTATTGAGGAACGGGCACCCACCGGTGACCTCAACAACTAGTGAATAGCATACCAGGGTCTTTACCGGCCGATGGCTACACATACAATGCACATTTCCACCCCCCTCTTCCCCATACTTCCATGGTAGTTCCCCCACAGCTCCTCTATGCTTCTTCATGTGGAGGAGTAGTCCCAGCCACCCCCTATCCTCACATCTTAGAGAGCCACAGAGCTGTTCCTGGCTGTCCCATCCAGTCTTCCTGGCTCCTCCTACTCTGCAGTGTCCGGTGGTATCATGGCTTCTACACAAGAACAAGAGACTGAGACTAGAGGAGCTTGGGTTGACTGTCATGGAGGTACAGGGAGGGGGACATTGTGTGGCTGGTGGGTGCTGGCTACTTAACCAGTGAATAGCATAGCTGGCACCTGCTGGCTTCCTTTAATTATTGGATGGCTGGTTGTTAAGGATCCGGCACCCGCAACTGCATATAATCACTTGCCACGTCACCTGCCACAAGTTGGGGATTGTCCCTTGCCACGTCACCTGTCACTCGTTGCGTATTTTCACTATCTGTGTCACTTCCCTGCTAAGGTGGGGATTGTCTCTTGCTGCGTCCCAGAGTCAGGCAGCAGAGAGATCATGTAATCTCTCTGCTGCCCGTGGCTGTCTGCACAGTGAGGGCAGAACTTCAGGGCGGGCGGTGAGAGATGTTGTCATCTCTCTGCTCCCCCGCCCACTGGCTTGCAGAATGGCCAGCCGCCCTCTCACCTACCAAGCCACTCAGCTGCCTGGCCCGCCTGCTCGCTCTCTCTCAGCCGCCCGCCTGCAGAGCCGCCCGCTCTCTCACCCGCCCGCAAAGTCGCCCGCTCTCACCCACCCACTAACTCACCCGCATCTAATTTCTCGGGGGGGGGGGGGAGCAATTGCCCCCCCCCCCGGCTCCGCCCCTGATTTGGTGTCCAAAAGCCATTTGATAAACTGTTTGGTATTCAAGTAGTTAAATCAAGCTCACGGCTGCAGCTGGCATGCAAAATTTTAAAGCTTGGCTTGTTTTGTCATCTTTTTATTTGACCCCATCTTTATTTTACAAAATTGTGTATTATATTGTTTGTGCGCAGTACTCTTTTACTGCCAGAACCAATTTTTATTTTATTTTTTTGCACACATGTTAAAATGCACATTTCAGGCCCGAAGATTAGTTGAAACTCACTTTTTTATGTTGGAGATTAGCGCGACTTAAACAAATGCATATTATCATTAATAAAAATGACCATTCATTTTAATGCACATGAACATAATATATTACACATTGCCTAATTTTTTTGATAAAAGATAGTTGCACTGAATAAGTAACCTCAAACTTGCATGCGCCTGTGAAAAGGCAAATCAGTATGCAAGATTGTTCAGGCGGCACGCTAAAAGCCATCAATTTGATAAGTTACTCTTCAGTGTGTGCAGTGATATATAATATGTGTAATGCAATTGCCATTTTGTACGTAGGGGGGTTTGCGGTGCCTTGAGAAAGTATTCATCCCCCTTGAAATTTTCCACATTTTGTCATGTTACAACCAAAAACGTATATGCATTTTATTGGAATTTTATGTGATAGACAAACACAAAGTGGCACATAATTGTGAAGTGGAAGAAAAATGAGAAATGGTTATTAACCATTTAATTATTATTTTTACAAATATTTGAAAAGTGTGGCGTGCATTTGTATTCAAACCCTTTACTCTGATACCCCTAACTAAGGGTCCTTTCACACTGGGGCGGTTTGCAGGCGCTACTGCGCTAATAATAGCGCCTGCAAACCGACCCGAAAGTGCCGCTGCTTTAATTCCAGTGTGAAAGCCCAGAGGGCTTTCACACTGGAGCGGGGCGCTAGCAGGACGGGAAAAAAAGTCCTGCTAGCAGCATCTTAGGAGTGGTATAGGAGCGGAGTGTATACCGCTCCTTCACCGCTCCTGCCCATTGAAAGCAATGGGACGGCGCAGCTATCCCGCCGGCAAAAGCGCCTCTGCAGAGGTGCTTTGCGGTGGTTTTAACCCTTTCTCGGCCACTAGCAGGGGGGCAAAACCGCCCCGCTAGCGGCCGAATACTGACGGTAAAGCGCCGCTTACAATAACGGCTCTTTACCGCCAACGCCCCCGCCCCAGTGTGAAAGGGGCCTAAAATCTAGTGGAACCAATTGCCTTCAGAATTCCCATAATTAGTAAATAGAGTCCACCTGTGTGTATTTTGACCTCACTATAAATACAACTGTTCTGCCCTCAGGTTTGTTAGAGAATCTTAGTGAACAAACAGCATCATGAAGGTCAAGGAACACACCAGACAGGTCAGAGATAAAGTTGTGGAGAAGTAAGGTTATAAAAAAAAATATATACCAATCTTAGAACATCTCACAGAGCACTGTTTAATCCATCATCCAAACTGCAAACCTACCAAGACATGGCCGTCCACCTAAACTGACAGGCTGGGCAAACAGCATTAATTAGAGAAGCAGCCAAGAGGGCCATGGTAACTCTGGAGGAGCTGCAGAGATCCACAGCTCAGGTGGGAGAATCTGTGCACAGGACAACTATTAGTCGTGCACTCCACAAATCTGGCATGTATGGAAGAGTGGCAAACGAAAGCCATTGTTGAAAGAAAGCCATAAGAAGTCCCATTTGCAGTTTGCGAGAAGCCATGTGGGGGACACAGCAAACATGTGGAAGAAGGTGCTCTGGTCAGATGAGACCAAAATTAAACTTTTTGGCCTAAAAGCAAAACGCGATGTGTGGTGGAAAACCATGCCCATCACCCTGAACACACCATCCTCAACGTGAAACATGGTGGTGGCAGCATCATTTTGTGGGGATGCTTTTCTTCAGCAGGGACAGGGCAGCTGGTCAGAGTTGATGGGAAGATGGATGGAGCCAAATACAGGGCAATCTTAGAAGAAAACCTGTTAGAATCTGCAAAAGATTTGACACTGTGGCGGAGGTTCAACTTTTCAGCAGGGCAACGACCCTAAACGTACAGACAGATCTACAATGGAATGGTTTAAATCCAAAGCATATTCATGTGTTAGGATGGCCCAGTCAAAGTCTAGACCTAAATCTAATTGAGAATCTGTGGCAAGACTTAAAAATTGCTGTTCGGACGCTCTCCATCCAATCTGACAGAGCTTGAGCTACTTTGCAAAGAAGAATGAGCAAAAATTTCACTCTCCTAGATGGTAGAGATATACCCAAAAAAACTTGCAGCTGTAATTGCAGTGAAAGGTGGTACTACAAAAGTATTGACTCAGGGGGGCTGAATAATAATGTATACAGCACTTTTCAGATATTTGTAAAAAATGTTGAAAACGATTTATAATTTTCCTTCCAATTCACAATTATGTGCCACTTTGTGTTGGTCTATTACATAAAATCCCAATAAAATGCATTTCAATTTTTTGTTTTTAACATGATAAAATGTGGAAAATTTTAAAGGGTATGACTACTTTAATTCCTATTAAGGCACAACCTTAATTTGAACTTTTTTTTTTTTATATATATATATATATATATATATATATATATATATATATATATATATATATATATATATATATATATATATATATATATATATATATATATATATATATATATATATTTTTTTTTTTTTTTACACTTGCATATTGATATCACCTAGGGGGCTGAAAAGCCTCATATTGTAATAGCATTTTGTCTGACAGGTTATCTTTAATGAGAAATCACAGGTCGTATTTTGCTAGCTTCTTTCCCAGCAGCCAGGGAAAGTGACAGCTGTAACCGGAAGTGACAAAGTACATGGTGCTCTTTGGCCCTTTCTAGCTAGGGGACATCAGTGAGTGTAGGTTTGCTGATTTCCCTTCTCTCTACTCGATGACACCTGCCATGCAGGTTCTGGACCCGCTGGTGGGATAGCAAAGCCCAGTAAACATGCTGGGGGGGGGGGGGAGAAGGGAGGGGGGGGCACATTTTGGGGGTCCATGGAAGCGATCTTGTGGTTGCTGGATTGCTTCCTTCTGAAAGCCATTGTTGAAAGAAAGCCATAAGAATGCATCTGTCCTAAGCCTTACTGCAGTGTAAGCAAAAGGGTTAAAATGAACTTTTGTGCATTTATTACTTAAAATGTGTTTAATAAGCAGTTTGCAAATATCAAGCAACATAAACAATTGCAACTACCACCATTTTGGTCCACAGGGCCTCTGCTTTCAGAAAATATGTAATTGCTTGGGAGTTTTAAGAATTTTTCAAGCAACAACTGCTGATTTTGAGTTAGAAATTGGTGGTTAAAGGAAGTTCTCTCTGTATTTATATCCTGTTTGTTTTTTCTAATTATTCTGATGTCTTTTCTTTCAGTAAAATTATTTGAAGTTATAGAAACAGACAAGACATTGTACCTGATAATGGAATATGCAAGTGGAGGTTTGTTGTGTATTTGTTTTTTTTGTTTTCCCAATTCTTACTGAGTTCAATAAACCCGCTAAGACTAATGACAATGACCAATGCATTCTTCACATACCTGTGAACAGTTGATTATAGTTCAACTGCTGCATTTTTTTTGTACTAGTGTGGAGAAAGTTTGTCACCTCACTTATTGCAGCATGTCCATTGCGTAGACCTTCCTTACTTTCTGTGAGTTCAATAGGGCAGGAAGTTAGCAGAATCTTTCCAGCGGGGACATAGCAATTTAAAAAGTATCTCCGATTTTGTTGAGAAAAAAAAAACATTCCCCTCTGAGTGAGCACTGCACATTGCAGAATTTCAACAAACTGCAATGCATTAGGAAGCATTATGATAAAACCTAGTGCCAACCAAATCTGCAGCCTAGGACAAAGCTAACCCAATTCTGCTGTGTGCATTCTACACATTTACATATATCCTAGAGAAGTGTGCCTAGAAGACTCTATTTCATCCTTATGTGCTTAAAGGCCACATGTATACTAAACATTTAGCCCGTGTGGGCAGAAGGAACAGGTGCCCCATCCAGCCCTGCTGCCAGCAAACCTGTTAAACTGTATGGAAGGCTGAAAATGCAGTGGTTGGACAGTGCAGTGAGTGGTACGACTGTTTTAGGGCTGTATGCGCCCAGAGACAAATGTATGGAATACAGACCTCTTGTGTTTTGGGTATTTGTCCCTTGGCGCGTACCGCCTATAAATGTTAGTACCACTCGGTGCACTATCCAACCATTGCATTTTATAGCCTCTCTTATAGAACTAGCTGAGTGCTAGTAGTGGGGCTGGACAGTCCACCTGTGCCTTAAATGCGCAACTGAACACCACAATCTCAGACACAGAGACTAAACGCCCTGTGTGCATGAGGCCTAACTGTTTGTCTGCACGATTGCATTGAAAGAAATTACCGTATTTATCGGCGTATAACACGCGCCGGCGTATAACACGCACCCCAAGTTTAGGAGAGAATTTTAAGGAAAAAACATTTTTAGGAGGGAAGTGTAAGGAAAAAAAACTTACATTAAAATGCCCATCAATGCAGCCTTATCTGTCTATCTGCAGCTTTTTCAGTGTCAGTGCAGCCTTGCCCCAGTGCAGTCTTGTCAGTGCAGCCTTGTCAGTGCAGCTTTGCCCCAGTGCAGCCTTGTCAGTGCAGCTTTGCCCCAGTGCAGCTTTGCCCCAGTGCAGCCTTGTCAGTGCAGCTTTGCCCCAGTGCAGCTTTGCCCCAGTGCAGCCTTGCCCCAGTGCAGCCTTGTCAGTGCAGCTTTGCCCCAGTGCAGCCTTGTCAGTGCAGCCTTGCCTCAGTGCAGCTTTGCCCCAGTGCAGCTTTGCCCCAGTGCAGCCTTGCCCCAGTGCAGCCTTGCCCCAGTGCAGCCTTGCCCCAGTGCAGCTTCGTTCCTGCAGGTCTGCCCCAGTCCAGCCATGTCAGTGCAGCTTTGTGCACTCAGTGTAGATTCAAAAACTGGCGCCGAGACTGCAGGGAGCCGAGATACACATACACGAGTGTTCTCGGCTTTTTCCGGCGCCGTCGTCACGCCCAGTCCCGCCCCTGGACCTGTGTTATGTCCATCATAGGGCGGGACTGGGCGTGACTGTCAGCGGCGCCGAAAAAAGCCGAGAACACTCGGGTATGTGTATCTCGGATCCGACAAGAGCCGAGATACACATACCCGAGTGTTCTCGGCTTTTTTCGGCGCCGCTGACAGTCACGCCCAGTCCCGCCCTATGATGGACATAACACAGGTCCAGGGGCGGGACTGGGCATGACAGCGGCGCCGGAAAAAGCCGAGAACACTCGAGTATGTGTATCTCGGCTCCCTGCAGTCTCGGCGCCATTTTTGAATGTACCCACGGCTGTGTATGTCGGCGGCGACCGCGGCAATTGCCGCGATCGCTCCGATGACACAGAAATCGGCGGGGATCGGCCTATAACACGCACCCACGATTTTCCCCTGATTTTCAGGGGAAAAAAGTGCGTGTTATATGCCGATAAATACTTCTTTAAACCACATAGAAATTATAAAGGTGTTTTTTTTTGATCATTACAAATACTTAAAGCACAGATTTAACTTCTATAACATTTTCTACGGGTGACCTTTTGCTGCATGTTTATTTTTCTCATGTATCTTTCATTTTTTTTCTTTCTAATAAAAATTTTATTCCTAAGAAAAACACACTTGATTGCATGCCGAAAAGCCTCTTAAAAAACATGCGTTATGCATAGGTATCTAAAGGCACTTTTCCTGCATTGTGGCTCTGCTAACCATGTTTGCATGGGCACGGTGACCCATTCATTTGGGCTGCTGTGAAAAAGGTTCCTGCACTATTTTTAAAATGCAGCGGCAGGGAAATCGCATGGGAAGGGAGGGAAATCGCATGTGCTTTCCTGCAAACTTGCTGCATTTGTAGATGCGTGGGGCTGCCTTTTAAGAATGAAAGGTAGTCCTGCACATTTTGGTTGCAGGACAGGTGCAATTCCCACACCTTTAATCGCAATAGTGTGAACCAGGCCTTGGAGCATATGCACTATGGGCCCTTTTTATTTATTTTTTTCTTCCTCTCCTTTCTGTAATGCAAAAAAAAGAAAGAAATTCACTTAAATTTGTACTTTTAAAACAGTCACTTATAAATAACACAATTGAGTATCAGGCGAAGACCTGTACATACCTGCAGCTGCCAACAAACTTTGTTGCACTACCTAAATTGTCAGGCCATTGGCACAGACAAAACTCCAATGCTTGGTGTCAAAGCTTGCTCTATTGTGATGGGTTACTGTATCTCATTGTTCAGTAAGAAATGTGCAGGAAAAGGTGCACAAGCGTCTTCATTTCCAGGAGTGACAAACTTTGCTCATCAGAATGATCCAAATTTGGCCACAGTGGTAGGGCTTGAAAGGCTACTGCAAATATGCACTTTTAGGTGCCTGCACTGCTTTGTCTGATAGCAGCTTTTCTTTTATGATAATTGTTTTAAAATGCTTTGTGTAATAAATACAGTAACACATCATTGTGCATGTTAATACAGACTCATAGGTGTGGACAGGACCTGAGTAAATGTAATGCAGTCACTGCAGATTTAAACATCAATAGTGCAGAAGCTGGTGCCTGTGATCACTATAGCGCTAATTTAGCTGTGAAAAGTGAGTGTTCACATATTCCTGTAGAGAGCCACATCCAATTTGTATCGTGACCCCCCTCCCCCCCCCCCCCCCCGTATGCAATTTCTTAAAATCGCCCATTCAGATGGTGCCCTGCAGCTTGAATGTGTTTATCTGTCTCTGAAATCCTATGCTTGGAGCAAGAAGAAAGGAGGCTTACACTTACCTGCTGATCAGAGAGCGTGGTGCCAGAGTAGCCTCCAGATGCGGCACTTGCACTATGGTCTATGGAGTAAGTGCTAGCTCTGAGGCATAGGTCCTGATGGCAGAGTAATGAAGCTAAATTACATGAGGCAGGGGGATTTTTAAAATTGCCCTGGCAGCTGACATTGGTCCAGGCCAAGAATAAGGTCACACAAGTTTTTTTTTTTTTTTTTTTTCTGTGATTAAATTGCGTTGGTGCTGCCAGACAAGATGACTTCCCTCTAAAATGAGCACTTATTTTACTTTTGAATTGAGATAATTCAGATCTCTGCTCTATGAAGTATGTTTACTGTGGTTTTCAACGAAACATTTACTAGCCTGGAAAGCTCAAATCTCATTCTGTTTATTTACCCAACTAAACCATAATCTCTTTTTAGGTGAAGTTTTTGATTATTTGGTTGCTCATGGAAGAATGAAAGAAAAGGAGGCACGTGCAAAGTTTAGGCAGGTGGGTTTAGCGTGTTTATGCTGCCATGTAACAGATCTGTTTTCCTGCACTACTGGTTATAGTTACAATTTACAAAGAAAATGCAGTTGATCTAAGATCATTTTATCATCTTGTCATGAAATACTATAGTAGTAAAAGCCAGGAAACAACTTTGCAGTGACTGTTCGTTGTGCTTGTAAGTAAGGTAAAGCTCTGACAATTACTCATGCAATACTTAAAGTGGATGTAAACCCAATGTCATCCTTTCTAAACTTCTGCCATAGGGGTTATCTATAAGGATATACATGCCTCCTGCATGTATCTTTACCTGTCAAATGTCTCCCCTCTGTCTGTTATTAGACCCAAAAAACTGCAGATTCTGTGGGCGGGTCTGTTGTCTGGAGCTCGGTGGGTGGAGTCGTGATGTCAGTAGACTCCCCGCCCACCTCTACACTCCTTGTCAATATGCATTTTCTCCTGTGTATTTCTAACACTGAACTTCTGCTATGATCTCTAACATCCAGTGAAAAGACAGGAAAGTAACCACATGACTTCAGCATGCCAAATCATGCTGAGGTGTGGAACAGCCAATCCTTGCAGAGCTGCTGAAGAAAGGAGTGGGGGAGGGAATTAAAAAATAATGCATGTCTTAGGCTAGTGCACAAGATATGTAAATCACCTGTCACTCACAGCAAGGGGGAGGATTTGACAAAGTTCTTCTCAGTTTAAGATTTTTCTCACTGAACAATAAAAGAGGATTGCTCAGAGCTGGATTAACTCTTTGTGGCAAGACTGGGCTCAAATGATAGGAAATCTTATACTCTACAGTATGATAAAAAAAAAAAAAAAAACAATTCGGGTTTACATCACTTTAACCCAAAATAATTTTATATCATTTTCTTGAGACAGAATTTTCTTTTGGTGGTATATAATAACCACTAGGTCTTTATTTTGTAGTATTCTAAAAGGAAAAAAAGTAACATTTTGATAAAATAAAAAACTTTATTTTACTTGATATGTTTTATAACAGAAAGTAAAGTTTTAAAAAATTTAGACCAAAATGTGTTCTTTTAATTTCTTTGGTAAAAACCCACCATGGCAAGTGTTTTCTCACCGGTCAAGTTCCATCTCTCCACTGCAGGCTTTCAGGGATGGTGATTTGAGGTGATGGTTATTTTTTGAAATTGCAGAGCACTACATTTTTTGTTTTGCATGTAAACAGACTGAAACACACTGCAAACAAAGATCACTGCAACTCTTTAAAAAAAAAAGAAAAAAAAAAGATGTCAGTAAACACACTGCAAACACATTACAGATGCATGTAAACGCACATGCAGAACTGCATACTGTGCTTGCTTTAACAAACCCTAGTCCTGTACATAAATGACAACTTTTGTTTTAGGCTACTTTTTCACTGAGGTGTTTTTCAGGCGCTAAAGAGCTAAAAATAGCTCCTGTAAAGCGCTTGGAAAACGCCTCCCCTGCCACCCCAGTGTGAAAGCCTGAGTGCTTTCACACTCGAGCGGTGTGCTTGCAGGAAGGGAAAAAAAGTCCTGCAAGCCGCATCTTTGGAACGTTGCGGGAGCGATGAATACACCGCTCCTAAAACGCCCCTGCCATTGAAATCATTGACCAGCGCTGCTGCGGCGCTTTGCGGGCTCTTTGAACCTTTTTTCGGCAGCTAGTGGGGGTTAAAAGTGCCCTGCTAGCGGCCGAAAAGCGGCACTAAAACGACGATAAAGCACCACTAAAAATAGCAGTGCTTTACCGCCGATGCCCCCCGCCCCTTAGGGCACTTTCACACTGAGGCATTGACAGTAAAGCACCGCTATTTTTAGCAGTGGGGCTTTCCATTGAATTCAATGGGCAGGAGCGCTTTAGGAGCGGTGTATACACCGCTCCTAAAGCGCCTCAAAGATGCTGCTTGCAGGACTTTTTTTTAGCATCCAGTCAGCGCACCGCTCCAGTGTGAAGGCGCTCGGGCTTTTACACTGGAGCGACAGGAGGGACGCTTTACAGGCGCTATTTTTAGTGCTATAGCGCCTTTAAAGTGCCTCAGTGTGAAAGTAGCCTTATTGCAAGGTCAGGAGAATTTCAGAAGTGTTCTTTTATTTTTTGTATACAAGTTGAGCATAATTGCAGTGTTGTACTGAGGATATATGCTCTTCACTACAAGATTGAACTTGCCATGTACTCCACTTTGAAAGTAGACACAAACTATTATTGTTTCAGTCCTTGGTGACGGTTTACATATCACTTTTTCTTCAGATTGTTTCTGCTGTGCAGTATTGTCACCAAAAGTTTATCGTACACAGAGACCTAAAGGTAAGAAGTTATTAGTGTAAGTAAAGATATTTTTTTTTTTTTTTTACTTTGATTTTCTTGTGATTTTTCCTATGGAATTACGTCATCTTACAATTCTGCTCTATTAATAAATGCACTGTGCAGTTAAATGTGACTGATCATTAAAAAAAGATTCAGAAATGCAGCTACATATGCCTTTTTGTACTAAAGATGCTCTAATAATTCAGGCCCAGGGAGTTTCCTTATTGACTCAAGGTGAGGCATGATGTAATACGGCAAGAGAAAATGTATAGAGATTATATGCCTCCATATCCATTAGAATTATAGCTTTTTACAAAATGTGTAGCTTCTTCTTCTTAGTTTTTCGGCAAGAAAACTTTTTTTCGTTTATACTTTTGTCACCCATGACTAGTTCCTACAACATCATAAAAAAAGGAATGATAGAAAGTGATGTGAACTGAGCTGAAGACGGATGTGCAAACTGATGTAACCTGAATCCGTATTCATTTGTTTTTGTTTTTTTTTTCTTCTGAAAATGTGACGTAACTAATGATACTCATGTGAAAGGACACTTGGCAATGTTGTCCACAGTGCAAACCTGTTTAAGACCCCTTTTCACACGAGCGGACTGATCAGGCCTGCCTGTCATTTTTTCAGGTGGACCCGATGGAACCCTCCCATCTCATCTATGGATCGGCAGGTGTAAACGAACATGTGTCTGTTTACACCCACCGACATCCAATTCGATACGCTTTAAACAGACGGGTGGGGATCCCTTTCCGTTGATCGGATCAGATGGCATTAGGATGTAAACGAAAAGGTGGTCTGTTTACATCTGACTGCCCATAAAGGAGAGTTTGCTGTGTCTGCTCTGCATAAGTGAAGCGGACACGGACCAGCCATCTGCCTGCTCAGCAGGAATCGGCAGACGGATGCCCTGTGTGGAAGGGGGTGGTTGCATTGAGAAACAGAGCTTTCCATGAATAAGTAGATCTGTTGCACTTATTTTGAGTTTAAAAAATAATAAAGGAATTGTAATAGCCAGTGTTGATCTGCACATTGCTTTTCACTTGCACATGGCATTCGTTAAAGATGTTTCTGGGATCATTCTGAGCTCATTGACAAGTTCACATGACTTGCCTTTGACCACCACCTAACCTGCTTTTGGCCTGCTTCAATCTGCTTTTGGGTCCTTGCTTGCATTCTGCTTAGGGTAATGCTTCTGTAAAATACATCTATAAAATTGTGTGTATAAAGAACTTACTGGAGCTATTTTGATCGACTATGTTTGTATGCAGTTGCAATGTATTGAACACCTTTATCTTTATCATGCATTTGTTACACATGAACTGATAAGATGATGTGATAAAGTGTATCTTTATCCAAATCTCAGAACCCCAGTCGGGTTCTCTTGCTGTCCGTGTCCTGCTGGAGATTTCCTTTTACTTCCCGTCTTTGTTAAATGTGTCACTTTTTATTAGGAAGTAAAAAGAAAACTACAGAGGGGACCAAGACAACAATAAAAAGAGCATTGGGGTTTTTATATTTTTTTTGATGCCATTAGAAAAATGTTCTATCACTTCCTGCTCTGGTGAGACTGCAACTAAGGAAAAATCCTATTGGTAGTGCCACAGATAAACTCTGAAAGGAATTTTGTAATTTTTTCCCTATTCTGTCTAGAAACACTGACTAGAGATGCACGTTTAAAGCCTTCTATTGCTGGTTCAGTTTGACAGTATATTTTATTGGTGTATATATTGTGTATTCCCACATCTCCTCTTGCTTAGGCGGAAAACCTGCTTCTGGACTCCGATATGAATATAAAAATTGCTGATTTTGGCTTCAGCAATGAATTCACTTTTGGAAACAAGCTGGATACATTCTGTGGGAGTCCGCCATATGCAGCCCCTGAACTTTTCCAGGGAAAGAAGTATGATGGGCCTGAGGTGGATGTGTGGAGTCTTGGAGTTATCCTTTATACGTTGGTCAGCGGTTCCCTGCCTTTCGATGGCCAAAATTTAAAGGTATTTTACATGTTAACTGAAAAAAAAAATCAAATGTCCTTAATTCTTCCTGGAATTCTAATGTAAATAAGATAAGATGGTAATATATTGTGAAAACCTAAGTGTTCAGATATGTTATGCCCATTTCATTCAGTAGGGATAGAACATATTGTACTTTTTTTATATGTTACGATTTTGTGAAGAACTTCAGAGATTGTACTTTCATAGTTTACATAGTTACATAGTAGGTGAGGTTGAAAAAAGACACAAGTCCAAACCTATGTGTGTGATTAATATGTCAGTATTATTATGTTGTGGTCGTTCAGGTGCTTATCTAATAGTTTCTTGAAACTACTTAAAATGAACCTACATTTGCAAGGTCTGCTTATTTATTATGACACCTCTTCCCTTCTTTCAAACCACTAAAAAAAAAAAAAAAAAACCCTGTAGGTGATAAACTAGGCTTTCCTTAAAGCTGGCCATACATGGATTTAAATTTGTCCAGTCCCTGCTGAATCAGCTGAATTTCAATCCATGTATGGGCAGGCACATTGTACGCAAGTCTATTGATTGACTTGTGCACAAATAGCCTGTCAGGTTTTTCTTGAATGATCGGTGTCCCAGGATATATCTGGCAACACTAATAATTATATTCTGACAGTGGGGAAGTCTCCCTGCTGTCAGAATACAATTTGTGTACATTCTTTGCAAAATAGCTTAAGCTCTGTCAAATTGGATGGAGAGTGTCTGAACAGCAATTTTCAAGTCTTGCCACAGATTCTCAAATAGATTTAGGTCTAGACTTTGACTGGGCCATTCTAACACATGAATATGCTTTGATCTACACCATTCCATTGTAGCTCTGGCTGTGTGTTTAGGGTCAATGTCCTGCTGGAAGGTGAACTTCCACCCCAGTCTCAAGTCTTTTGCAGACTCATGTTTTTTTTCTAAGATTGCCCTGTATTTGGCTACATCCATTCATCCCATCAACTCTGACCAGCTTCCCTGTCCCTGCTGAAGAAAAGCATCCCCACAACATGATGCTGCCACCACCAATTTTCACGGTGGGGATGGTGTGTTCATGGTGATGTGCAGTGTTTGTTAGTTTTCCATCACACACTAGATTTTAGTTAGGGGGTATCAGAGTAAAGGGGGCTGAATATAAATGCACACCACACTTTTGAGATATTTTTTTGTAAACCTTTTGAAAACCATTTATCATTTTCCTTTCCCTTCACAATTATGTGCCACTTTGTGTTGGTCTATAACCTAAAATCCCAATAAAATGCCTTTTACATTTTTGGTTGTAACATGACAAAATGTGGAAAATTTCAAGGGATTTGAATACTTTTCTAAGGCACTGTATCTCTAAACAGAACTTTATTTTATTTTTTCTTAGTTTTGCATAGTGGGAGAATGATTAGACACTCAAGTCTTTATTGCTGTCACTGGAGATCATCACCACATCTGTTTTTTTCCTGGTGACTAGAAACAAAAAGGAAAAAAAGTGTAAAATCTTAGCGTTCCTTCCTGTGAAAGCGAATGCGTATACACCACTACCCTAATTGAGCACTTTTGCTAAAGTTACATATACAAATATCTTCATCCTATAACCCCGTAAAGCAATTTTCGACATTTAAAACGCAACTCCATACACTCTGAGTTTGGATGAATACCAGTTGATTCCCTTACCTATCATTGATAAGGTATCTTGTTCACCTAGCACTATCACGTAGCAAGTTTCAATTGGATTGTTTAATGTGACAAAGTGCCACTTATCACAATTGGCGTCACCACATTAGCATTAGTGAGTGTTCTTTGTTTATCCAAGCAAGACCCTGTCATTGTTAGATGAGATAAGGAAACTGTAACCATTGTATCTTTTAACTTGAACTCTGGACTACGAAACACTGTTAAATTTATCATTTACTTAAACCAATGTATTTACATATGTTAAATCTTTTTGTGAAAACATTTTTTTAGCGTTGTTCCTAACGCAAGAGATGAGGGGAAATCTTCCAATGGGGACACCTTTTCTGGGGACAACTTTGTAAGCGGGATATGTCCCCACTCCTTTGTATATTTCCTCTAAGGGTCCTTTCACACTGATCAGTTTTTGATGTGCTTTTGAGGTTTAACGTCATTTTTTTGAAGATGGACATCTCGGTAACGGCAGCAGCTGCTGCCACTACCGAGGTATCCATCTTTAGGGCCGGCGGTTCTGTACACGATAATGGTGGTCTCTGCGGCGGGTTCGCCACCCCCCCTCCCGCCGCCCTCCGCGGCTTACTGGAACCGTCGGTAGCGGCGGAGGCGATCGGGTCCTTTCTCTTCCTCAGTATGGAGATGAGTGAGGCTAAGATGGCGCCTACCCGTCTCCATACCATAGGACGGCCGGAGCGACGTCATTATGCCAGCTCCGCCCACTTCTCTTAAAGGCCCATTTTTTCTTGTGTCATTTTTTTAAACTACGTTTTTTGGGTTTTTTTTGCATTAAAGTCTAAATATGAGATCTGAGGACTTTTTGACCCCAGATCTCATATTTAAGAGGACCTGTCATGCTTTTTTCTATTACAAGGGATGTTTACATTCCTTGTAATAGGAATAAAAGGGATCCAAATTTTTATTTTTTTTTAAACAGTGAAAAAATAAATAAAATAAAGTAAAATAAATAATAAAAAAAAAATAAATTTTTTTTTTTAAAGCGCCCTGTCCCGACGAGCTCGCACGCAGAAGCGAATGCATACGTGAGTAGCGCCCGCATATGAAAACTGGTCAAACCACACATGTGAGGTATCGCCGCGATTGGTAGAGCGAGAGCAATAATTCTAGCCCTAGACCTCCTCTGCAACGCAAAACATGCAATCTGTAGAATTTTTTAAACGTCGCCTATGGAGATTTTTAAGGGTAAAAGTTTGACGCCATTCCACGAGCGGGCGCAATTTTGAAGCGTGACATGGGTATCAATTTACTCGGCGTAACATTATATTTCACAATATAAAAACAAATTGGGCTAACTTTACTGTTGTCTTATTTTTTTATTCAAAAAAGTGAATTTTTTCCAAAAAAAAGTGCGCTTAGAAGACCGCTGCGCAAATACAGTGCAAAAAAAAGTATTGCAATGACCGCTATTTTATTCTCTAGGGTGTTAGAACCCCCAAACATTATATATTGTTTTTTTTCTAAGTAATTTTCTAGCAAAAAACCTGTTTTAAACATGTAAACGCCTAAAATCCAAAACGAGGCTGGTCTTTAAGTGGTTAAAAAGCGAAAAAAAATTCATGGAAATTGTATCCCCTTTAATCCACTGGCACTTTTTACACCAATGCACAGCAGGTACGATGTATTTTTAAAAGTCTTGCATGCTGCATTTTTGGTGCATGTTTAAAACAAAATTTAGGCACAAAGATTTGTTTCTCTTGGCTTTACTAAAGTTTATGGAAATGGAGAAGAGCGCTCACAATGTGTTCTATAGCTCTTAGTAGTAAAAGCCTTAAAGTGGTTCCAAAGGCTCAAGATTTTTTTTACCTTCATGCATTGTAAAAAAATCTTCTGGGTGCAGCCCCCCCCCCCAATTACTTGCTTCCAGCGATGTGCATGAGAGCAGTCACTTTCTCCTCATTTGCACTCACAGTTCCTGCTGCTGTCAATCGCAGCTAGTGAGCCAATGAGGAGAGAGTGGGGGACGGGCCACTCCGTGTGTGTGAATAGAGGATGTCTAGGCAGGCTATCAACCCAAAAAGAAGAGTATTTGGGCTGCTCTGTGCAAAACCTTTGCACAGAGCAGGTAAGTATAACATGTTTGTTATTTTTTTTTAAAATGCAAATCTTGCCTTTAGAAACACTAAGTTTAACAATCTTAAAGGCATTTCTCATGGATCCCAATACAATTTTTCTATTGGAGTCCTCAGTTTGCAAATCTTTAAGAACCCTTGATGTATAAAAAGGAAGGGGCCTTGGGAAGCTAACCCAATACCTTCTGCCCTAAGGCTTAGAAAGAACTCCCACCATCAAGTTACCGAGATGTAGGTCAGGTTGGGTAAGGCCCTAGGATGGTAGTACTTGTTCTTCAAAGTCTTGGGTACAATATGTGATAACCTGACAGACTTCTCGAAATAGAGCTGCCATGGGTTTGTCAAAGTTGGCAAGGTAAAGTATCCAATGCACAATTTGGTAAACTAATGTGCAGGAATATTTCATGAGTTTTGAACAATCGTAGAATACACAATGCGAGTCAGCATCATGTGCTTAAATGCATATAGCACAACAGTCAATATACACATTTGTATGTACAAAGTCTCATATTCGCAAAACAAAATGCTTGCATCTAGAAAGTTCAAGACGTAAATTCCCATATGAACAGGTTTTTATGTACGTTGAGATCCTTACACTAAATCGAGTGTTTGTGGATTGCATATACACAACAAGCCGGTCACATTGATATACTTAGGCATAACAGAAGGATTGGTTTACTAAAGGCAAATAGACTGTTCATTTTGCAAGGGAAATTACACTGTGCAAGGGAATTTTCCCAGAGCTATATGCATTTGGTACAATTTCAAAGAATTGCCCAATCATTTAATTTTTGCTTGCATTTGATTGAATGATAGAAGTCGGCTGCACTTCACCTCACTCACGAAGGATAATTCCCTTGAAAAGTGCAACTTCCCTTGTAAAAAGAACAGTCTATTTGCATTCAGTAAATCAACCTTAGCGTGTTTGCAATCAGCAAAGAAATCTCACATGGCCAGTCTCTTGGTCAAGTGCATGGCTTATAGTTTCACTTTAAGTACACAACACCAGCATTTTGTAATGCAGGTTTCTCTAATCCAAATAAATTAAATGTAAAGGTGCTGCGCTTATGGCAAAAGCTAGTGTCAATAAAAAAAATATCAATATTGTGAAACAAATGTGAATGACTGTTTGCCACTGACAAATAAAAATTATGAATGGTGTGCTAAAAAATCACAAATAAGTATAAGTATTGTCAAAAAAAAAAAAAAAAGTAAATGTTGCAAAGTAAACATCAGCAGCACCTTTATATTTAAAGTGATTGTAAAGTCTCATTTTTTTTTTTTTTTTTATTTATTATATATTATTAACAAACCTGTTGTACTTACCTGCTCTTTGCAGTGGTTTTGCAAAGAGCAGCCTGGATCCTCCTCTACTTGGGTCCCTCTTTGCTGCTCATTTCCCCTCCCTCCTGTCGAGTACCCCCACAACAAGCAGCTTGCTATGGGGGCACCCAAGCCGAGCTGCAGCTCCGCGTGTCCATTCAGACACAGAGCTGTCGTTTGGCCCTGCCCCTCTCTCTCCTGATTGGCTAACTGACTTTGACAGTAGCGGGAGCCAGCGGCACCACTGCTGTGTCTCAACCAATCTGGAGGGAGAGTCCCGGAAGGCTAAGGGACTCGTGGACATCGCTGAATAGAGATGGGCTCAGGTAAGGGGAGCTGTTACACACGGAAGGCTTTTTATCTTAATGCATAGAATGCATTAAGATATAAAAAACCTTCTGCCTTTACAACTGAATTTATATTAATTGAATGACGAATTTGCTCCGTTAGTGTTAGCATGTAATTGTTACTGTTACTGAAGCACAATCAACATATCTCTAAATTTATTGATTAATCTAATTGATGGGGTCTCGTTTCTTGCTACTGTTTAAGACCTAGAAATTTCTAAGGGCTCACTCTTATAAGCATAAATCATGTTTGCAGGTCAAATCTCCTTTATTTAAAATAGCATTTTCATTACTGCCCATTTCACCTACTGTAGATATCCCTACTTGCGCCAAGTCACTCTTGATGTTGCCTCGTTAAAAAAATAAATAAAAAGTAAGTCTGTTCAAGGCTAAAACTGGTGACCGTTTAGGTTTCAAGCAATATTTATTCCATCTCTTTCAGGAGCTGCGTGAGCGTGTATTGCGTGGTAAATATCGCATTCCTTTCTATATGTCCACGGACTGTGAAAATCTGCTAAAGAAATTCCTCATCTTAAACCCAAGCAAGAGGGGCACACTGGAGGTAAGAAGAGCAAGCTTTTAATCAGTGCTCATTTTCAGGATTTCCTAATTCTAAATCCAAGATAAACTTGTCAGATCTTGATTTCAGTACAGCAGGTACAGGAATTTTGAAGGTTCATAGCTTTTGAAATAATCTGTTTATAAATCAGGATTTTGTTATGAACAGGTACAATATGATCTGACCACCTTTAGGTAATATGGTCGGTCTCAGAGGTTCTATAAACTTACAAACTTTACTTGGCCATACAAATTAGAAGAGGTTTCCTAGCATACCAAGTGATAATTTCCCCAAAGAGAAATTGACCAGATTAGTGGATCTCCTGTTCATGACTAAGTTAAAGAATGTCAGAAGAACCCCCTATGTTTGAATTCTTTTGACGGTTTCTTTTTGGAGCAATATGACTTGATATTTTCTCTGTTAAGGTAGGATATGGACCAGGTTGCTGTTGCCAGACAGATGGCATATAGGATTAAGTCAATTATGGAGTAGTAATATTTTGAATGTCGATCATGATACAACCATGTCGGAGTACATCTAAATTTGTTTAGAATTTGTCTCTCTGGCTGTTTGAAGACTAATATGCTGCATAAAGTCTTTTACCTTGAGAATTGTAAAGCTAATTTCTAAAAACTTAAACAGTCATTTTTAAATGCAAGTGCATGTTATGTGCCTTTTGTCTAAAACTAGTAATTTTTGACAAGGTCACATGAATTATTGTTGTGGATAACTAAAACCGCTAAATATCCTGCTAGCAACTTGTTAGACTTGCCATTGTTCTTCCTGTATTTATTAAAAATGTGACAATAGATACATTTTGCTGTTTTCTACAAACATATTTTACAATGGCTTGAACAGATTTGTTGGTACTCCTGGAAGCAATTATAAATAGTTGGGCCCTAGTGATAGTTCAAACTTAAGCTGGCCATGCACCCTGTGGATTTTCCCTGCTCAATCAGCACCGCAGGCTATATCCAGCAGTGCTGATTGATGAATTCTGACAGCGGGGATAGTTTCCCCACTGTCGGATTGCAATAGCTCAGAAAGGAGGATTCCCCTATCCACCTTGAGTGTGTGAATTCCTCCCCCATTATTCCCTTCCCCCTCCAGTGCCAAATTTCTCGCCTTTCCGGGGAAAGGGGGGGGGGGAACGGGTACCTCTCCCCACTTCTGGGAGGCTGCGCCACAACTCGTAAGTTCGATACTCCTTCCTCCACCACCTGGCCAGTAAGAAAGCACAGCACACTTTGCTCATGTGCAGTTTCGGCTTCACAGCTGGTTTCCCTTACAATGAATGGCAGCCACAGCACCCGACAGCCAAACCGAAAATCGGCTGGGGTGCCGACATCACGGGCTCCCTGGACAGGTGAGTGTCCATGTGTTAAATGTCAGCAGCTACAGTATTTGTAGCTGCTGCCTTTAAATTTTTTTTTCCCAGGCAAAACTCCTCTTCAACCGCTTTGTGTAATTGGTATCACACATCTTCAATTTTGTAATAGTCGTTCAGCCTTTTTAAATACTGAAAAGTAGTCACTCTGCTGTTTGGTGTAATCTGTGCACAACACTGAACATGGACCAGAGACAGCAAAGGAGGGAGTTGTTTGAGGAGATCAGAAAGAAAATTATAGACCAGCATGTCAGAGGTAAAGGCTAGAAGGATCATCTTTAAGCAGCTTGATGTTCCTGTGATCACAGTTCCAGGGGTGTGGAAATTTTGTGAAAAAACTATTTGTCCAAGGGACTAACTCATTTTAACTAAAACCGTATTTAAATTTGAGGTGCTTTTAGAAATGTCTGGGGCTTTTCAAAACAAAAGGGGTTTTATGGTGACTTAAACTATAGCAGGGAGGGGAGAGACCTTGAAGTGTGGCAAGAACTGATTGGGTGCTTGCCGGGCTCTCTTAACACGAAGTAGAAGTCCATCTGCTGAGCTAGTAAATGAAGCACCGACCCCAGTGAAAAAAAAAAAAAACTTTATTCCTTCAGGTTACACTTGCACCTGGGTGCTCGGTACAAGCGCATGCTGGGCAGCCAAATTAAGCTCTGGTGTCTGCTCCATTAAAGGATAAGTTCATCTTTTTAAAAAAAAAATAGATGCACATTTTTTTTGCAGGTAAAGCATCGCACCAGCGATCAGCAGAACTTAACAGCATTGTGATAGTTAAATGAGAACTACGAACGACATCCACAAAGGATGTCGGTACTTGTAGTTGATTCATTTACAGAACGCTCTGGATGACCCTTGCGTGTGGGCAGAGCCCCACTTGGCCAAGGTCTTGTGAAAAATTGATAGCTGGTACAGGGAACTTCTCCCCATACCGCTGTCACACAGAGGGCTTAGATCACTGAGCCACTGCAGAAGCAGGAACATGTTACTTGTTCCTCCCTAAAAACAGGTGGAACATGTAACATGTTCCTGAAGGTGAACTCCTTTAATCCTTTCACTGCCAGGGCTGTTTTTGCATTTCTTTGCACATGTCTACAAAGTAATTATAGGCCTGAAGATTACATAAACCCTCCAAAACGTATTTTTTCAGAAAGCAGACACCCTAGGGAATAAAATAGTGGCAGCTCTAATTTTTTCTTTTATGTCGCACAATATTACCACAAAGGTCTAGGACAGTGGTTCTCAACTCCTGTATTACCTTGGGGAGATGCAGATTAGAATACTGCGATGTATTTCAGTTATCTTGCAAACCTGGCCTGTTCGTGGGTCCTGAGGACAGGCAAGGAGAACCACTGATCTAGGAAATGCTATATTTCAGTAAAAAACATACTAAAGTTAATAGGGGGCAAAAACGCAATAAATTACCCAATTTTTTGGTAAAATTTAAAAGCCGAGGTTACACAGAGTAATTGGATACCCAAACCTTTAAATTTGTGTGCACCCGTGAAATGGCAACAAACTTCAGTAGCCTATATGTTCTATAGGTGATGTTTTAAAAGCCCCCTATATGTCAGCAGTTTAGCGTTACGGAGGAGGACTGGTGCTAGAATTATTGCTCTCATTCCGGAGTGCGAAGCGATACGTAACGTGCATCTCAATTGTCGTTTTCAGGTGTACGCAGCCCAGTGCATGTCCGCTCTTCTCCCTCTCTTTTACCTGGCGGCATTCTGCTATGCTGGTCCTCAGATCAGTCACATGACCACACACTGGTGATGTGTAAAAATGTATTTAGCTGCAAGATTTAAAAAAAACAAAGACTCTGTAACAACAAGATATAATGTGCAGAGGGGCTGCCAGTATTTGTAATCGCTAACGTAACCACTTTAAGTTTTTAAAGGGTATTTTCACTTTTGCAGCTAATTAGGATAACTACAGTATATTATATTTGCTAAATGTCCCCATTCACATAGCATAACTTTAAAAAAAAAAAAATATTTAAAAATTGCAGTTTTTGCTCTTTTCTGGATCTTCTAGCAAGGAAAACATTCTACTTGGCTCTCTATCATGAGGGGGATTGGGAAGCTGTGTTTACTATAATTAACCCTGTCTGGTGGAAGATATCTCCTCAGTTCTACTAGATTTGGAGACTGTCCTAACAAAAGGTTAAAACCCTTAGGAGCTAGGCTTGGCGGGTGCAAATGCTTCCCTGGGAGGAACAGAAATCACTTGTTTGCCTATAAAAGTTGACCAAGAAAACATTAGGTTAAGGGTTCTATCATTTGTGCATATCCTGCCATTTTTGTTTTTTTTAAATATTGTGTTGAATTAAAAATCAGTCTGATTTTACTGAATACGGAATAAACAATAATGCATGGCAATTACTTTTGTCAGTTTCAAGTCCTTTCAGAGAAAATTGTAGGTTCTCCTTTTGTGGAAGGACACCAACAAATTTATTCACAGTTGTGCATATACATTGTGCATGTATATATACACACAATATGCTCTGAAGTTACAAGCTTGATTAAAAGAAATTTTGGCATAATCATTTTAGTATCATTCTATCAGCAAAAAATGTCATGAAGTCCTTAAATAAAAAAAGATGCTTGATGCCATTGGTGTGTGTGTGTGTGTGTGTGTGTGTGTGTGTCCATATGTAGATAAAGATAGATATATAGATATCTATATATCTCTGACTGTAACACTTACATTTTGAAATGCCAGTTGGTAGATTTAAAATTACTGACTGATCTACTTTGGGTTTCTTCTTTCAGCAAATCATGAGGGATCGTTGGATGAATGTGGGACATGAAGACGATGAGTTGAAACCCTATATAGATCCAGTTCCAGACTACAAGGATCCTAAAAGGACAGGTCTTACATTTTGTTTTTTAATGGGCAGAATTCTCTTAGGGCCCGTTCACACTAGAATCCAGTGTGAAAAGTCTGCGGGAAAATTGCACTACCCTTGCAATCTAATGCGGGGGTCAGTGCAAAGTTAACACCACAAACGCAGCGCGTTTGCCCACATCGGATCGCAAGGTACAAGAGTACAATGCAATCTGGTTGTTGTGCGTTTCAAAAAGTAGTGCATGCACTACTTTTGGTGTGGTCCGATGTGAAATCGCAATGTACAGGACTGCATGTGAATTGCACAGGAACTGAACAGTGTTCTGTGGGATTTACATGCAGTTCCTAGTGTGAATCAGCCCTAAATCATTTGTAGTGAAAAAGTTTGTGGTATCCAAATTGGCTGAATTATAGATAAGTATGTGAAGTGAAGTCACAGCATCACAATTGTTAGGCTTTCTCCCAAAGGAATAGGAGCAAGGCACCAAATACATTTTTTATTGAATACACGTCCTAAGAAACCACCTTTTACCTGTTGTCTCTACAATAGATGGACTAGGTTGAGACAATAGATGATGTGTACATATTATATACGATATTAAATCAAACTTTGTACTGTTGGATAATTTATACCCATTTACCTCCTCTCTACGATCTAGTAATTTCTGGCCTTAGTTCAGGATTTATTGTAATCAGGGGTTGCTTGTAATCACTGATATTGAAGCAAGGTGGTGATCTTGTATAGTGGTTAGAGGATCACTAAGTTATTTATGGAGATGCTGTTCTGAATATGACAGATGAAGCTGTCCATGTAAAAGTGTATGAGATCATTTCACTATGCTACATTCAGCCTTGTTTTGAACCCCTAAATTAATTCAAGTGGTAGTTTCTTTTACCTGTCATGGTGTGCTTTTAATTTGGGTGAGGCGATTTTCCTGTTTACAAAAATCCAGCTGCACAATGTGTCTGAAGAAGATGTTGCCTATGGCAGAATTTTGCATTTGGTGTCTTCTTTGTAGCAGATAAAGAGGATTATTTTTATGCTTTTTCAATCTATTCTAAAAGCATTGCGTGGCTATAGACCTTGTTCAGAAATATATCATGGCCTAAAATACTGCAAGTGGAAAACGTTAGAATAGGACCAGAGTAATAAAGTTGTGTGTGTGTGTGTGGGGGGGGGGGGGGGGTTCCAAGAGAGAGATAACACATCTACATTCTTCTGATCAATTTACTTATTCCTTTTTTTTCTTTTCTTTTTATGCAGAATTGATGGTGACTATGGGCTACTCCCGCGAGGAAATCCAGGACTCTCTTGTAAATCAGAAGTATAATGAAGTCATGGCCACCTACCTGCTGCTTGGGTATAAGTCATCTGAGGTACTAGGCACACAGCAATTTTGTATTTTTTTAAAATGTTTTAACAGAGTTATATTTCTTGTAAAATGCACAATGTTTTGGATATTTTCGGGTCTAATTTTTCTCTGATGGCCTGCCTCTTGACAGGCCATCACAGATAAGTAACACTAGCTGCACTAGCAATGTGCATATTTGGATTTAAAAAGGGAGAAGTTGTGTTTGGAAGCAGATGGGGGACACCAGACATGGCAATCCCTGCTTCCAGGTTAAACAACAAACTGAGCAAGTTTGTCCCCAGGTACATGGATCCTCCAATCTTCACAGCAAATGCTTCGGTGACTCAGTGGGATCGATTCAACCAGAGGTGAGCTTTTCCTTCTCTGAAACTCTTTTCTCACCTGCTCTGCAGAGTAAAGATAAAGGGCAAGTCTGGTGATTCTCATCACTTCAAACTAGCACAGACGAACATAATACTCTGACTTCATCAGACTTCTTGCACTCTTGGAAGTCAACTTCTCGCATAGTTTAGGTTTTTCCATCCCTGGAGTTACTCTAATCCTGTCTTTTTTTAATCAGGTCTGGACTGGATCAACATTTGGCTTTAGGTACCATCAAGGGGCAAATTATTTCTCCAAGACTGCTTTCCTCACTCCTTAGTAAAAGCCATTGCACAGAGTACTGCTCACATTGTTCCCCCTGTACATTCTTCAGTGTCTCTGTGGGATCTCAACCTGGTTCTTTCAGTTCTCTGGAAACCACCCTTCGAATCTCTATGGGATATTTCCTGGTCTACTCTTGCTCATAAAGTCGTCTTTTTCTTTGTCCTAACCTCTACAGGCGAGTTTGTGAGTTGACCTTAACCTGTAAAGAACCCCTTCTTATGCTACACAGTGGCAAGGTTGTCTTGAACCTCTTTTCTTCGAAATGTGGTTCTTCCTTTCACCTTAGCCAAAACATTGTTCTTCCATCTCTGTCCTGTACCTAGAATCCAAAGGAAATCTCTGCACTTTCTGGATGTGATACGCACTGCCATCTCTCTGTTTCAGCTTCTTTTAGACACTGCCCTTTTTGCAATTCCTGAACACTGACTCTTTTTGCATTTGCCGAGGGTCCCTGTAGGGGACCATCAGTGTCCCGCTTCACCACCTTCAGGTGGATTCAGAAGCTCATTATTCTAACTTCGATTTAAATCCATGTATGTTGGTTCCCATTATGAAAAGTCGATCTATCTTAATTTCCAAAAATTTAGCGCATGCAGCCTTTGGGCTGTATCGCTTATCAGTGTCTTCTGACAGCGGGAAAGTCTTGCTGTGAGAATACAAAGACGCAGCAGTGAGGATTTCCCCGTCCACCTCAAATGTATGGATAGGGAAAATTGGCTCAGTTTAAAAACTGAGTACTGTATGGCCAGCTTTAGGCAAGGGTCTTCCTTTACGCATCAAAACACTCCACTAGATCAGTTATTGCTTCATGGGCTTTTCAGCATCAGGCCACCTTTTCTCAGAATTGCAAGACTTCTACCTGGCCTTCTGTTCACATGTTGGTCAAGTTTTACCAGGTGGATATTCAGACCTTATCCTAATCCAGCTTTGGTCTTAAGGTTGTTCAGGTGGCTTTGTGAGCTTTGAGCCCCCTTTTTAACCTTTTGTTTACATGGGCATGTTTGCACCTCTTTGCTATGTTTCCCGCCCCTCAGTTGGACTGCTTTTGGACTGCCCTATGTACCTGAAATACTAATTCTGTGTCCCCTAATGTTTGACTAATAAAATAGGATTTTTGACTTATTAGATTTCTTTTTTTGAAGTACAGTAACAGACATCTGCTCCTACTAAATCTGGAGCATGATGGGAGAAGTTATACTAGATTTGTTTGCCAGTGTCCAATACCCTGAAAACAGCAGCATAACTTCCAAGAGCAGCATTTTATGGTAAGTCAAAGATCCCATTATTTGGCGGAAGTAATTTAATCAGAGTTTTGCAAATTTCATGGCTAAATTATCTGACAGAAGAGTCTGTCATTCACAACTCTCCACCCCGTCACCATGACTGCAACCAACCACTGTCTATTTTACATGTTCTTATCAGTCCTAGGATCAGGAAATGGCACAAACAGTGGTTATTGGGAAGCAAATGCAGAGGTTTCCAGAGTTATGCCCCATAAACATGCCCCATAAACATGATCAGAATATTGTAAAAAAAAAATACTGCTTTCGAATCGATCGTACGATAATCTGATGGTAGGTACTCAGCTTTCATGCGAAATTATCTAAAGAGACAAACACGAAAGTTTTTCTCATACTATACCAGATCGTCAATTTTCATTTATTCAGTACAGTTTTTCATCCGAAAATACAATACAAATACGTTGCATCACTTCCGAATTTTTATTCTGTCCTACGAGAACTTTCGTATATTAGTAAGTACTGCTCATCCGGTAGCAAAGGTAAAAATCCAGCTTAGGTAGTTTGTGAGATCTAGCAACACAGACATTTTTACCAAGCATAAAACAGAATTTTTATAATGAAGGCCTGTATAGGAAGTGTGTGATGTCAGTTTTTGCAAATAGATATTGTTTGTGAATTGTTTCATGTGTTACCATCAGCTTAAATATCAGAGATACGTAAAGTAGTATCTTATTTGGCTTCTATGTGTTCCCTTTAGCTGGACAATGACAACATGACCCTCAAACCTAGACCGCCTCCAGATATCACCAACAGTACAGCTCCTTCACCTGCTCACAAGGTACATCGCAGTGTATCTGCCAATACCAAACAAAGAAGACTAAGTGACCAGGGTGAGTTTAGCCTTTATATTAGTATTCTGAAATAAGTCTGTTTTCTTTATGAATAAGCAAATTAGGATTTAATTAAATGCCTTATTTTGTATATTTATTTGTGTTTTTGTCTTTTAGCTGGACCAGCTATCCCGACATCAAATTCCTACTCCAAAAAGACCCAAAGTAATAATGCTGAAAACAAGCGACCTGACGAGGAGCGAGAGAGTGGTCGCAAATCCAGTAGCACAGTTAGGGTACCACCTAGTCCGTTATCTGGGCTTGAGCGGAAGAAAACCACTCCAACCCCCTCTACAGTGAGAAGCATAAATGTTTTAGTATTTCACAACTTCATTTTACGAAATCTCTAATAGTATTCCATGCAACACCATGTTAAGCATTCTGTATCTTTATTTCCTATGTCTTTGATGTTAAACGTAAGTTTATATGTTCAAATCTATTTTACTTTTTAAATATCTTTTGTAAATTTCACTTTTAGTCCACATGCACACTGGTTTCTTGTAAATGCTGTTGACAGGGGAAAATCCATGTTATAAAGTCACCTAAGCTGTTTTTTTTTTCAAACCAGTTAAGCAGTGTTTGGAGTTTGGGCGCTCATTTTATTGGCGAAAATTTTAATTTATTCTGGCCACTGAAATAAACGCTTCCTAGCGTTTAGGCGCATTTAACAGCATTCAGCATTTTTTGTGGTCAAAATTCCCTTTTCTGAACGTGATTTTAGGGTGTTCAGAAAACATCCTCTAAACTCCCCTGCTACTAAACTGCTTAAAAACATCCATGTGGGCATGGACACATAGTATAACCTTAGGGGGATTCAAGGGCAGAACCCCCCCATAACTCACAAAAACCTGTTTAACAGCAGCAGCGTGCATGAGGCCTTATGTTGTATAACCTAGATGTAGGTTGTTGAGGTTGAACAGTTTGGCACCAACATCCCTCACAGTATCAACAGTAGAAGACCAAAAATAATTGGGACTTTTAAAGTGGAACTATAGGCTAAACTTGTTTTATTTTTGGATAGAGTAAGGGAGGGCTATAACCCTTGTCAGTTTTTTGCCATCTGAGCCCCTAAACAAAAGTGAGGGGAAACTGCTTCTAAGTGAGGGAATCCCTGATTGTTGCCAGCGTCACCAAAACTAGCGTTCCCATTGGAAGATTTCCCCTCTATTCCTGTTCTGAGGACAACCCAAAATTGGGGGTTTATTTTACCACTTTAGAGGATAATGATAAACAGGACAAATACAGAGGGTAAATCCCTCTCTACTCCATCCAAAACTAAAGCTTTTCTTTTAGCTATACTTTAAGGTACCATCACACCAATGGAACATTCATAGTCAAAATCTCCTGCGCTCGACAGTGGTGCGATGGCAGTGGAAATAGCTTAGGATTCCTATGGCTCCTGGTAAATGCACAGGCCTTGCTGCCCCCCAAGGGTCAGGGGACACCCAATGTGCCCCCTGAACGAAAAGAGGGCGGACCAACACAGGGCTCTGAGGAAGAGGGGATCTCCCCTCGAAACACGTCAGCCATCTGGAAGGTCTTCCGGTGTGCTGGACACGGTCCTGGTGACCTAGTTGCTCTGTGTCTATTGTGGACTTGCTTTTATTATCCACTTGTTTGAGTATGTTTCTTTCCTTCAGATTTCAATAAATATCACTTGGGAAATGCAAGGTTGGTGCGCCCTCCTTTCATTCTTTTACCAGTAGAACATTGCGTGTGATTAAAACTGCATATGTTTTTATTCATGTACATTTAACAAGTTAATCATTAGATCCTTAGTGTATAAGATTCTGGCCACCAAAGGCCCCTTACATTTACACAAAATCATAAATTTGACTGCAATTAAAATATTTCAGTTTGCTGTCCCCATCCCCACTCTCCAGATACCTTTTTACCTTTTTGGCTGGGCTCACACTGCCGCACAGAGCGGCTCACAGCAGGGGTTTGGTGCATTCCAGTTAAACATTTCAGGTTCGATTTCAGTCCGAATTGTTGGCTGAAGTTGGACTTGAAATGGACCAGAAGACTCAAAGGACTCCTGTGCAATTCACTCCGGAGCCACTCCAAAGATGTGTGAACCGGCTCCATTGGGAGTCGGTCACAATCTTCCGATGGGCGAATTGGATGCAGAGAAATTCACAATAGTGTGAACCCAGCCTTACATTTTCTTTGGTGTGGTGGTGGTCCGAAGTTCCTGGTCCTTCCATGTGAAGAAAGGTTCTTTGTATTATTGTATACATATTTATGAAGCCTTCAAGAAGTTGGATTACAATAACCTGTCACTGTAGATATTTTTCGTTCGTTGCCATAGTTTCACAGAACTTGAAGACTTGATAGTCCCTGAACCTTCGAAACGCATCGCAAATCTGCCGTTTTCCCACCCCAACTCTATCAGCATGCAAGATTCTGAAAAATACTCCTATTAGAAATGAATAGATGAGGAATATGCTGAAGGGTGGGGGACATGGATGGCAAACTGTCAAATTATTTTAACTGTAGTCAAATTTATGATTTTATGTTATTGTATGGGCCTTTGGTGGACAGAACGTTATGCACTTTAAGGGTCTGATGATCAGCTTTTTAAATGTACAAGAATAAAAACATATGTTGTTTTAAACACATTGTATGACCTATACATGTGAGGGCACCTTAAAAGATTTATAATGTTTATTATATAAGAATCACAGGTCCTTTTTTTCCTTTTTTGTCCTCCCTAAGGAAAAATATAATTAAAGGAAAACTAGTTGTTTTAGTTTTCACTTTCTCCTAATATTGTACTACCAAGGACTGACCGCAAGTATTTTTGATGATTGCCAATTAAAGTGTTTACCTTTTATGGACTTTTGCCACAAACCTTCCCATGCACTGCGTCTTTAATACGTTAACATGCAAAACTCTGTTTTACAAGAGTGCTTATTTTTCAGCTGCCCATTTCATTGCTCCCCACTCTCCATCCTGCCATCTGCAGGACAGAGAGGAGGGCAGTGGAATAAGCAGCTGAAAAAGTAGGCATTCTTTTACAAAACTGAGCGCTGCATGCTAATATATTGAGGATACTGTAGTGCATAAGGAGGTTTGTGGCAAACGATCAGTGATGATAAACCTAGTCCCTTTAATGTCTCCATTGAGAGGTCAGTATTCTTGAACATATGCAGCATATCACAACTCTGGGAGTTTCATAGTTCGATGTAGCATATATATCAAGTCATCTCCACGCTTTTCTTTATTGTTTTTAGCTTTGGATGGAGTGTAGGAAGGAGTAGAATCCCTGTTTGGTTTTTCTTTTTGCTCTGTTAGAGAGAATTCCCCTTGTTTCATGTGATGGTAAATGGTATCGCCCATCAGGAAGTAAAAGTAAGGCTTGCCTTTTTTTTTTTTTTTTCTTCTTTTTTTTTCGATCGGGATGAATGGATTCCTCCATCCACACAAGTGAGCTATTGTATTCTAACAGTGGGGACTCTTCTGCTGTCAGTATCCATTGCTCCATGCTGCAGCAGCCGATAGAATGAAAATTTTCCAACATTCCTGTTTGATAGAAGTGATAGATCAGATAAATAGTTAGATCGACTTCTGTTGAGTGGGAAAGGCCAAAGATTGATCAAAATTTGGTTGGTCCCTGTTGAACCGGCTGAATTTTAATCCATTTGTGGTCAGCAGTAGGCGCCTATTCTGACAGGCTTTGGGCTTGTGTTGATGGCAATAGTTTGGCATCAGTTTGAGATGCTTCGGAGATCAATCAGAATACATTGACAGGTGCATTTGACTTACATTTTACTTTCTCCCCTCATTTAACCTGCTTCTAGCGGATTTAGCACACCCTTAAGCCTCATACACACGATCGGATTTTCCAATGGGAAATGTGTGATGACAGGCTATTAGTGGAAAATCCGACTGTGTGTATGCTCCATTGGACAATTGTCGGATTTTCCACGGACAAAGCAGGTTTTAAAATTTTCCGCAGACGAATGTCTGTTGTCAGATTTTCCGAGCGTTTGTACAAGTCCGTTGGACAAAAGTCCAAAATACAAACACGCATGCTCGGAAGCGAGGACGAGCTGGAAGCTACTACAAATAGTAGCTCTGCTTCAGTTCATTGCTGCTGTTATTATAAATAAGAGAAGTAAAATAAAGGTGGTATTGATTATGCTCGCAGATGGCTTGGTTAGCTTTGCAATGTCACCTATGTTTAAGACCGCGCATAATTTGTTTGAGACATAATACAATTCATGCGTGTATTAGGAGGATTGTTTAATTCATTTGACATCATTGTTTTCTACATGTTTAAGGAGCTGTCTGCTCAAAACTGATATTTCAGTGTTTAATAGACAGTGACAAGTGGGAACACTCACTGGTTGGAATATTTTGTTCAATATCCACTCCTGAGTTCCCAGATGTACCAACATCCTGTAGCTATCATAATGGATCTCCTTCGCTGCTAGATTTTTATTTATTTGTAAATTATGGAGAATGATGCTGTAGGATTGAGAAAGGGTTAGAGCTAGAAATTAACAGAACTCAACATATTCCCCCAAGAGGTGCAAAGGGATTCATTCTGCTGACACGCACTTGTAACTGAAATAACGAATGTTAATGGACAGAGCCGTTAAAAAAATATGCAGTAAGTACTATATTTTTAAACACGTCTTGTTCTTTTTGCTCTTGTAGAACAGTGTGCTGTCCACTGGCACCAATCGTAGTCGAAACTCTCCTATGATAGATAGAGCAAATCCTGGACCTGGGTCTGTTCAGAATGGCAAAGACAGGTAAGAGCATAATTGGTCTTCAATTGGTTTTATACATAACATTACTATGACCCTACACTAACACAACCTAAAATTAGGATCTGCCTAAAAACTTTGCTTTTTAAGTTTATAACTTTGGAATCAACACATAACCTTTCACATAAAATGCCATTCTAGCTTCAGTTCTTCAAGTCAGATCATGTGTATGGGCCATTAGGCAGAGGGCATATTAAGGCAGAACTCCAGGAATTATATTTTTGAATACTTTGGACCAACTTTATTGAAAAAATATGCAAGACATTCTATGAATGGCAGAGGTGCCAAGCGCGAGCAAACTGCCTGGGGGAAGCCATATATCGTAGAACCAAGATAATCACAGGTTTCATTGTATGTAATGCAGCTTACTACAGTGATTTACACTGTATGTAATGCAGCACTACAGATATCATATATGCATACTTGTATCAAGCCAAGCTTGTCAATGTAATTATGTGAAGAATAGAATACCTGAAGTTCAGCGTTCATGTTTTGGCTCTGAGTAAATCCACTTTTAGAAATGCTAGAATTATATTTGAGGCTTGATGAAGCTAAATAACCTACGAGTGGAATATATTCATTTTTCCCTATGCATGCACCACTCAAGCAGTTCTGAATTACTTTGCAGTATTATGAACTGCAGCAGTTTTTGCAAAACATGCACATATGCCTTGTGGAATTTTTGCTTTTTTCTGTTTCACATGACCTGGTTGTCCATTTGTCTTGCATTTTAATTCACCTTCTGGGTCATGTAAAAGACATGTTCATATGTAAGGCTTTCTATAACAGAATATATAGAGTCATGCTATGTCTGTTTTCAGTGTCATTGTTTCCTTCTATCCTTGCAAAAACCCATTTTTGGTAGAAAATGTCCTCTCCTTCCTTCCTCGCTTTCTCCTTTTTGTTAGTCTGTGCATCCATATCCTGTTTTGTATCTCCACATCCACCCTCCACTCCCAGTTTCTCCACGCCTGGTTCCCGTGCCTCCACTGCTTCTGCCCCAGCCACCTCAGCCCGGACCCGTCAGCACCAGAAATCCATGTCTACATCTGTGCATCCCTCCAAACCCACAGCCTCCTTGGAAGGCAGCTGTGACTCGTACAGACAAAGGCAAGTTTAAATATGGGAAGGTGAAATATAGGGATAATTCAGAATAACTCTTGTTAGTATATTAAGGGTAATAGAATATTTAGTGTATAGAGTTCCAATACATAATGTTGAATTACTGCTCATAAAAGTATGTGTTCATAAATAGAATGTTAAAGTTCTCCTTTGTTTTTTGGGGGTTTTTTTGTTTTGTTTTGTTTTTCTGGTACGTGAGTGTGTGCACAGGTAGTCTCCCTAACATTTTACAGTGGTGATACAAATCGGTTCAAGAGGAAAACCGCGCATGTGCTTTTAAAAAGAAAAATGTTAAATGTGTTAAAAAGCACATGTAATCCAAGGGGAACAAAACAAGCCCACTGCATCACAAACTAATCCCAGAAGGGATGGATAGATGAGCAGCCCCCTCCCTTCTGGGATTAGTTTGTGAAGCAATGGGTTTGTTCTCCTTGGATTTTATGTGCTTTTTAACACATTTTTCGTCAGTATATTTGTAAGTTAGTTTAATAAAGCAGTGGATTTTTTTTTTTTTTTAACTACTCAAGGTCTGCGCTGTTTTCCCCTTGCCCTCATTTGTGTTTTATAGGTAGAGTTCCCGCTCCCTTATGTCAGCAGCATTCCTCTTAGTGTTAAGTGCATTGTTGTCTAGTGTTTTGGCTATCCGCTCATATGTGCTATTGCTTTTTTCATATTTATGTACATAGTGTTCTATACCATCCACCATATATTTACTTATTGAAGCGGTACCTAAAAAGGCACTGTGGCTTACACTGGGGGGGAGTGTAGCGCTGTGAGCCAAGCGCTAGTTAGGGTAAGGTATGGATTCGTTTAATGTGATATTCACAGTGGTGATGCCTGTTTACTATTGCGGTTGGGGGATCCTTCAAGCGGTTGAATAATTGTAATACCCATTATATATATATATATATATATATATATATATATATATATATATATATATATATATATATATATATATATATATATATATATATATATATATATATATATAAATAAATAAATAAAATTACAAGGGTTCAAGGGTTTTAGGCAGGTGTGAAGAAATGCTGTAAAGTAAGCATGCTTTCAAAAATACATATTTTAATTGTTTCAATCAATTTACAAAATACAAAGTGAGCGATCAGAAAAAAATCTAAATCAAATCAATATTTGATGTGACTACCCTTTTGGCTTCAAACCAGCATAAATTCTTGCACACTTTGTACACTTGCACAAAGTCAGGTATTTTGTAGGATTAGCGTCAGGTGTAGGATTAACCAATTCTACCAAACAGGTGCCAATGATCACCAATTTCATATGTAGGCTGAACAGCAACAGCTGTGTAGAGGGGGCTTAAAACTGGGTGAGGAACAGCCAAGTTCTGCTACTAAGGTAAGGTTGTGGAAGACCATTTCATGTCACAGGTCATACACCATGGCAAGACTGAGCACAGCAACAAGACACAAAGTAATTTATACTGTATCAGCAAGTTCTTTCCAAGAAAAGATTTCAAAGCAGACTAGGGTTTCAAGATGTGCTGTTCAGGCTCTTTTAAAGAAGCACAAAGAAACGGGCACCATTGAGGACCGTAGTAGTAGTGATCAAGGAAATGTAATGCAGCAGATGAAAAGCATATGCTTCTCTTTGACATCGGAAGGTGTTCAGCAGTGTCATCAGCACAGAACTGTCTGAAACCAGTAGGACCCAGGTACACCCATCTACTGTCTGGAGAAGTCTGCCCAGGAGTGGTCTTCATTGAAGAGTTGTGGCCAAAAAGGCATACCTCTGATGTGGAAACAAGGCCTAAGTGACTTAAACTATGCATGAAAATATAGGAACTGGGGTGCGGAAATTGGCAGCAGGTGCTCTGGACTGATGTGTTAAAATATTTGGCTGTAGCAGGAGGCAGTTCACTCATGAAGGACTTGAGAGTGGTATAATGAATGTCTGCAGAACAAGTGAAGCATGGTGGAGGCCTTGCAAGTTTGGGGCTGCACTTCTGCAAATGGAGTTGCAGATTTGATCAGGATCAATGGTGTCCTCGAAGCTGAGATTAACAGGTAGATATTTATTCATCATGCCATACCATCAAGGAGGTGTGTGATTGGCCCCAAATTTATTCTGCATTTATTCATACATACAGCCAATGTCATTAGGAACAATCTTCAGTGTAAAGAACAAAGGAGTGCTGGAAAGTGATGGTTTGGCTCCCACAGAGCCCTGATCGCAACATTGAGTCTGTCTGGGATTACATGAAGAGACAGAAGAATTTGAGGCAGCATACATCCACAGAAGATGTGTGGTTAGTTCTCCAAGGTGTTTGGAAGAATCTACCTGCAGAGTTCCTTCAAAAACTGTGTGCAAGTGTACCTATAAGAATTGATGCTGGTTTCAAGGCTAAGGGCGGTCACACCAAATAATGATTTGGATTGCTCTTCTGTTCATTTACTTTTCATTTTATTAATTCAGGGCTCGACAAATCCCAGGCACCAGGTCGCCATGACGACCAGAAATTGCGTCCTAGTGCCAGGACTTTTGTCAGCCCCAGTGGCTGTAGCGTGGGGGGGAGGGACAGCTGGGTGCAACAGGAGTCGCCAATCATGTCACTGCTGGGTGTCTGGCATTCAGGTGTCACCAGTAGGACCCAGGTACACCTGCAGGTGGCCAACAGGCAGGTGAAACCAGTGGGACCTAGGTTCTTTTCACCATAGCCGGTGGGGGAAGTACGGAAAATCGCCCAACTCATCTGCCATGAGGTAGCCATAGGGCCTGGCTGTGAAAATGCAGCCCTTGCCAGTTGGAACGCCATGTTGCAGCCCTGCAGTGACAGCGGCCTGGACTCCAGTGTGTACCACCCACTTCCTCTCAGACAGCACAGAGCATCTGTGTGGTTGCCATGACAACACATTTCAGGGGCGAATCCCCCTTTCTTAAGCCTAATGATCTAGGCACACGGACTCTTTT
Organism: Lithobates clamitans; assembly: GCA_037952925.1. Classification (NCBI taxonomy): domain Eukaryota; kingdom Metazoa; phylum Chordata; class Amphibia; order Anura; family Ranidae; genus Lithobates; species Lithobates clamitans. The sequence goes on from JBBGZY010001977.1 coordinate 67,601, forward strand.
ATATGTATAGGTTTTGATGCGATAGATTTTCATATGTGTTGTTTGGACGCATATGGCTACACACACAAATAATTGTATTGTAGCTATATATATGATAATTCTTAGGTTTATTTTAGGTAACTGAATATCCATTATTGGATATTCAATTTTAACATGTTATACTGAAAAAAGCATGTGGTGTTCCTGGCCTGAGGAAGGACCTGATCCATAAGTTTGCTTATGGAACACTTCTTTTGTATGAGATGGATGTTGCTTGGAAATAAAGCGAGAAAATGTATGAAGTAGAGGAGTGCGGCAGCCTTGGATTTTTGGATATACAGTATCTCACAAAAGTGAGTACACCCCTCATATTTTTGTAAATATTATTTTATTATATCTTTTCATGTGACAACACTGAAGAAATGACACTTTGCTACTATGTAAAGTAGTGAGTGTACAGCTTGTATAACACTGTAAATTTGCTGTCCCCTCAAAATAACTCAACACTCAGCCATTAATGTCTAAACCGCGGCAACAAAAGTCAGTATGCCCCTAAGTGAAAATGTCCAAATTGGGCCCAATTGGCCATTTTCCCTCCCCGGTGTCATGTGACTCAGTGTTACAAGGTCTCAGGTGTGAATGGGGAGCAGGTGTGTTAAATTTGGCATTCTCGCTCTCACTCTCTCATACTGGTCACTGGAAGTTTAACATGGCACCTCATGGCTAAGAACTCTGAGGATCTGAAAGAAAGAATTGTTGCTCTACATAAAGATGGCCTAGGCTAAAAGATTGGCAAGACCCTGAAACTGAGCTGCAGCACGGTAGCCAGGACCATACAGCAGTTTAACAGGACAGGTTTCACTCAGAACAGGCCTTGCCATGGTCGACCAAAGAAGTTGAGTGCACATGCTTAGTCATATCCAGAGGTTGTTTTTGGGAAATAGACGTATGAGTGCTGCCAGCATTGCTGCAAAGGTTGAAGGGGTGGGGGATCAGTGCTCAGACCATACGCCGCACGCTGCATCAAATTGGTCTGCATGGCTGTCGTCCCAGAAGGAAGCCTCTTCTAAAGATGATGCACAAGAAAGCCTGCAAACAGTTTGCTAAGGACATGGATTACTGGAACTACGTCCTGTGGTATGATGAGACCAAGATGGGCTTATTTGGTTCAGATGGTGTCGTGTGTGGTGGCAACCAGATGAGGAGTACAAAGACAAGTGTGTCTTGCCTACAGTCAAGCATGGTGGTGGGAGTGTCATGGTCTGGGGCTGAATGAGTGCTGCTGGAACTGGAGAGGGAACCATGAATGCCAGCATGTACTGTGACATACTGAAGCAGAGCATAATCACCTCCCTTCGGAGACTGGGTCGCAGGGCAGTATTCCAACATAATGACCCCAAACACACCTCCAAGATGACCACTGCCTTGCTAAAGAAGCTGAGGGTAAAGGTGATAGACTGGCCAAGCATGTCTCCAGACCTAAAGCCTATTGAGCATCTGTGTGGCATCCTCAAACGGAAGGTGGAGGAGCGCAAGGTCTCTAACATCCTCCAGCTCTGTGATGTCATCATGGAGGAGTGGAAGAGGACTCCAGGGGCAACCTGTGAAGCTCTGAGAACTCCATGCCCAAGAGGTTTAAGGCTGTGCTGGAAAATAATGGTGGCCACACAAAATATTGACACTTTGGGCCCAATTTGGACAGTTTCACTTAGGGGTGTACTCACTTTTGTTGCCAGCGGTTTAGACATTAATGGCTGTGTGTTGAGTTATTTTGAGGGGACAGCAAATTTACACTGTTAAACAAGCTGTACACGCATTACTTTACATTGTAGCAAAGTGTAATTTCTTCACTGTTGTCACATGAAAAGATATAATAAAATATTTACAAAAATGTGAGGTGTGTACTCACTTTTGTGTGTGTGTGTGTACACACACACACACACACACACACAAATGTTTGATCCCCTGCAGATTTTGTAAGTTTGCCCACGTACAAAGAAATTAAATCTCCCTCGATCTGGACCTCCATGCAAGATTTCGCCTCGAGAGGTAAGGATGATCATGAGAAAATTAAGGGATCATCCCTTACTACACAGGAGGAGCTTGTGATTGATCTTTAGGGCAGTAGGGACCACAGTCGCCAAAGAAATCATTGGTAACACAATACGCTGTCATGGATTGAAATGCTGCAGCCCCCGCAAGGCACATGTACAGGCCCGTCTGAAGATTGCCAATGATCAACTCGCCGTGTTTGGAGGAAGAAAAATGCTGACTCTGACCCTAAGAACACCATTCCTACAGTCAAGGACAGAGGTGGAAACATCATGCTTTGGGGCTGTTTCTTTGCTTAAGGTACAGGCCCACTTTTCTGCATTGAGGGGCCAATGGATGGGGCCATGTATTAAAAAATCTTGGATGAAAACCTTCTTCCCTCAGCCAGACTACTGAAGATGGGTCATGGATGGGTCTTCCAGCATGACAATTATACAAAACATACCTCCAAGACAACAATGGAGAGGCTCAAGAAAAAACATATTAAGGTCATGGAGTGGCCTAGCCAGTTTCCAGACCTTAATCTTACAGAAATATTAAGGGGGGGAGATTTACCAATCTTTAGCCAAGAAACCTTAAAGTGGAGGTAAAGTTCCACACAATACTTTAGGTAGGCCTATAATAAAGACTTACCTTCAGGTAGTGTAAATATCTCCTAAACGAGCACCGTTTAGGAGATATTTACATTACGTGCAGCCAGTGACGTCACTGACGCATGTGCTCGGAAGGAATGAACAGCCGTGCCATCCTTTCCAAGCCCTGTGCCGTCACAGAGCCAGAGTCCGCGAACCTAGAGGCAAGCCGGGTGAAGATGGAAGCCCACTGCAGCTCTGAGATCTCAGCACGGGAAGGCTTTGTTTTAAGGTAAGTTTAACATAATGTGCTAGTATGCAATGTATATTGGCACATTATGCCAGTAGAGGTAGTAAGAGAGTTAGTTCATGCATAGGGAAGTGGTTGAAAATTTCACTGCGATGATGTTAGAGACTGGTGGGCAGTTATACAAAATGGGTAAAATAAGTAATTTGCTACAGAGGGCAATGGCAGCATTTGATGTCCAAGGGTTTTCCTACTTTTTCCACAGTACACCATTACATCTGTTGATATTTTTAATGCATAAATGATTCAAAAGGCAATGTTTTCTTATGCTCTTATTGACGCATGCCACCTTTTATCTGTAGGTAATCTTTAACCACTAGCTGCCCAGGCCAACGGATGTATCCTGAGTATAGTTGTGCTCATAAGTTTACATACCCTGACAGAATTTGATTTTTTGGCCATTTTTCAGAGAATATGAATGATAAAACAAAAACTTTTCTTTCACTCTTGGTTAGTGTTTGGCTGGAGCCATTTATTATCAATCAACTGTGTTTACTCTTTTTAAATCATAATGTCAACAAAAACTACCCAAATGACCCTGATCAAAAGTTTACATACCCCAGTTAATACCATGTATTGCCTCCTTTAACATCAATGACAGCTTGAAGTCTTTTGTGGTATTTGTGGATGAGGCTCTTTATCTTCTCAGATGGTAAAGCTGCCCATTCCTCTTGGCAAAAAGCCAAATTCTTGGACTGTTTTGCATGAACTTCATATTTTGAGATTTCCCCAGAGTTGGTCAATGATATTGAGGTCAGGAGATTTAGATGGCCACTCCAGAACCTTCACTTTATTCTGCTGTAGCCAATGACAGGTCGACTTGGCCTTGTGTTTTGGATCCTTGTCTCGTTGGAATGTCCAAGTATGTCCCATGCGCAGCTTCCTGACTGATGAATGCAAATGTTACTCCAATATTTTTTGATAACATACTGAATTCATGTATTCATACTGTCTTCATGACCAAATTTTCCTGTGCCTTTGTAGCTCACACATCCTCAAAACATCAGCGATCCACCTCAATGCCTTTCATCATAGGTCTTGTTGACTCCTCTCCAAATGTAGCATTTATGGTTGTGGCCAAAACGCCCAATTCTGGTCTCATCATTCCAATTGACTTTGTGCCAGAAGGTTTGAGGCTCGTCTCTGTGCTGTTTGGTGTATTGTAAGTAAGATACTTTGTGGCAATTGCATAGTAATGGCTTTCTTCTGGCGACTCAACCATGCAGCCCATCTTTCAAGTGCCTCCTTATTGTGCATCTTGAAACAGCCACACCACATGTTTTTAGAGAGTTCTGTATTTCACCTGAAGTTATTTGTGGGTTTTTCTTTGCATCCCGAACAATTTTCCTGGCAGTTGTGGCTGAAATTTTAGTTGGTCTACCTGACCATGGTTTGGTTTCAACAGAACCCCTCATTTTCCACTTCTTGATCAGTTTGAACACTGCTGATTGGTATTCTCAATTCCTTGGATATCTTTTTATATCCCTTTCCTATTTTATACACTTCAACTACCTTTTCCCACAGATCCTTTGACAATTCTTTTGCTTTCCCCATGACTCAGAATCCAGAAGTGTCAGTGCAGCACTGGATGAAAGATGGAAGGGTCTGTCAGGAGTCCAGAAACTCACTTATCTTTATATATATATATATATATATATATATATATATATATATATATATATATATATATATATATATATATATATATATATATATATATATATATATATATATATATATATACACACATACACACACTACAAGCTAACAGATCACAGGTGAGGATGGTTACCTTTAATAGCCATTCAAACCCCTTTGTGTCAACTTGTGTATAATGTTATCAGGCCAAAATCACCAGGGTATGTAAACTTTTGATCGGGGTCATTTGGGTAGTTTCTATTGCCATTATGATTTAAAAAGAGTAATCACAGTTGATTGATAAATGGCTTCAGCCAAACACTAACTATGAGTGAAAGAAATGTTTTTGTGTTATTATTCATATTCTCTGAAAAATGGCCAAGAAAATAATAAATACTGCCAAGGTATGTAAACTTATGAGCACAACTGTATATAGCTAGCTTCTGATTTTCTTATATTTAATGTAAATCATGAGACTTTCTGCTAGTCAGCAGCATTTTTGGACTCTTTGTGCGGTTGTCAAGAATCTTGGTGGGTGTCCTTGTTTAAAGCAGTGTGCTCCAAGGGTGTATTCACAGTAATGCATCCACAAGACATGCAAAAAACGCATCTCGCTCTTGCAGTGCCATTCATAATTGATGGTATTCCAAACACCACGGCAAGGAAGACATTTTTTCACAGGAAATAACACACAAGAAACCACACAACGCACAGCTAAAAAATGTGCAAAGCTCAAAAATACGTTTGCCTCATTTGAAATGAATGTGCTTCCCTATTCCAGAAGTGCGTACAAGAAATGCGCTGCAATAGTGTGAATGGAGGCGAAAGGGAGCTAAAGGTACTGTGAATGGAGGCCTAAACTGGTCACAAAGTCCTATGTCTACCTATTTTAGTTATATTCCCACGAACACAGTAGTCTTAGGCCCGGTTCACACTGCTGTGCCTTATCCTGTGACTTGTGAAACATAAAATTGCACGACAAGTCAAAACACATTGATTTCAGTGGGTGCCATCTGGATCAATGCGACTCAATTTGCAGTGACAAAAATGGTTCCTGCTTACTTTTCTTTGACTTTGGTGCGACCTGAGTGCCATAGACTGCAATGTTAAATCACAAAAGTCGCAAGGAAGCTGCAACAACTTTGGGGTCGCAGCAGTGTGAACCAAGCTATATTGTCTGGGTAGAAATTGTATACATTTTCAAGAGTTTTTTTATATTCCTGTCACTATCTAGGAGTATGTAAATATGTATATTTCTCTTATTATAGCACAGCCCCTCAAAGAGTCCCTGTTGCATCTCCATCAGCTCATAACATCAGCAGTGCTGCCCCAGAGAGGACCAACTTCCCTCGTGGAGTATCAAGTAGGAGCACTTTTCACGCCGGTCAACTTCGCCAGGCCCGGGACCAGCAAAACACGCAATTTGGAGGTGTAACGCCAGCTTCTCCATCTGGCAACAGTCAGGGCCGGCGTGGAGCCACTGGAAGCATATTCAGCAAATTCACATCCAAATTTGTACGAAGGTAAGTAACCAAAATCTAGATTTAAACTTGATTTTCTAGCACTAGTAGAAAGGCATAGTAATTTATTATAGTATGAATAAATATTTAATTCACTGATTAGTTCTGTGTACTAGATTTTAAAGAAGAAACAATTGTTTATAGCATAGGTTTAGGGAAATCTAACCCAAAATGTATAATTCTAAACGATCGCTTTACATTAATAATCCCTAAAGCAGACCAGCAGTGAAGGGGTTAGGATTCAGTAATGTCAGATTTAGACATAATTTTTAATTTTTCCTGCCCCCTCACTTATCTATGTTTTTTTTTTTTTTTTTGTTTTTTTTTGTTTTTCTGTTTTCCTCCCATTCGTCTATCTAGAAATCTGTCTTTCAGATTTCCCAGAAGGTAGGCATGTATTCCCCACTTCTCTTACTGTTTTCAACTCCCAGCACTGCTATCTTTTCTCTCTGTTGTCCTTCCAAACTGCTGAATTTACCGTATTTGTTAATGTCCTGTGCCTCTCACATGGGCAGTGTGTGCATTATTGTGGCTCTCTGAGAAATGAGGCAGGATCAGAACCTTGCGATAAAATGGTGACTGCGTGTCACACGTTTGTGTTTAGCATTATATATACTTTGCTGGGTTCTGAGCTGTCTCATATCTCTGCTTGTTTCTTCCTGGGTGTAGGCTTTCATTTTCAGGCCTCTGTTACTGCATCTTACTACTCTTCTCTCCATGTTGATAGTATTATAGATCTTCTCCAATGTGATAACCTTTGCACACTGCAGTTAGAATTCTGCTTTTTTGTTTGTGTTTCTCCTGCTCACCTTTCCATGCTCATCTTGTCAGTTTACTGATATATTGGAACTTCTTTTTTTTTTTAATGGGGCAAAGGATAATGCAAATATTGACAGTTAAGATCCTCCAGCTTTTGTTTGGCTACTGCCAGTGAATTGTGATTTAAAGCCAAAACTTTTTTAAAGTTTTAGATCGAATGTGGAAAGGTTGGCACCACTGTTAAGTGTTTCTGCTGTCTGTGTCTGAATGACCATTATGTTCTGATGACTATTGTCCCCAGTACAAAAAGTGATGGGAAAACCAAAGTTTTTGAGTTGCTACAGAAACCTGATAGAGTAACCTTTCTCAACCTTTTCAACACAAAGGAACCCTTAAAAATTACTTTCTGGTCTTGGGGAACCCCTACTAAAAATGATCATCTACAATTAATGATACATTAGTGTGATGGTCAATGGGAAGAATGTTCCTTACACTTGTGGTCAATGGGAAGAGGTCCCCCCTTACAGATAGCTAAAAAGATCAGTGGTGTCAGTGGGAACTTATCTGAGAGGCAGAAATTGCTAATTGCCTAAGAAACCCCTAGCAACCTCTCGAGGAACCCTAGTTGAGAAACCCTGAGATGGGAGGGTAAATCTTCCCATGAGGAAGCTTGGTCTGATGAAGAGGGATTTCCCCTCACTTTGGAGGTTCTCCGCTTACTACTTTCTTGGTTGATTTACTAAAATTGGAGAGTGCAATATCTGGTGCAGCCGAACCTGGTAGCCAATCGGCTTCTAACTGAAGCTTGTTCAGTTTAGCGTTGACAAAAAAAAAAAAAAACGAAAGCTGATTGGTTTCTGTGCTGAGCTGCACCAGGTTTTGCACTTTCCAGTTTTAGTAAATCAACCCCAATGTGTTTGTGGGACAGGAATGAGCGTAAATCTACAGAGACACACAGGTTTTAAAAATGGAAAACCCTCCTTTTATCCAAAACAACAACAAAAAAGCTTTGGTTTTACATACACTTTTTAAATCAAACAAAACCCTATTGGCGGAGTATCAACACTTCCATTGTTCCTTTTTTTTTTTTTTTAACATTTTTATTTGTGCTCTTTGAATCTGAACTACAATGTTAATTGGCCGATTTGTCATCAGTCTAAAGATTGTAAAATTTATAGAAAACCTTTTTTTAAGCCTCACAATCGTAGGCATATGATGCCATAAAGTACACATTACTATTACGTATTCATATAGGCTTTTTAGGTTTTTTGTTGTTTTTGTGGTGTGCAACATCAGGTTGCCCATGTACTGATCACCCAGAATAGCTATATTACTTAGATATGCCTTTCAAAATAACCCCTGCAGTGTCCTAAGGATTTTTCCCAGTTGGCCCTTGACATTCCTTGACCACTTTTATCAAGAAATGTAGAATGGGTCTTGTATTTTTCTTCCCCCTGCACTTTTCATACACGCTCTCGCAGGTACTTGTGCTTCCCACTCTTCGCCTGAGACACCTTGTCATCTGCCTACTGGACATAACTTGGGATCATTCTACATGTGATTCTAGGAGACAATCTGCTTTATATACCATCTGCTTGCATTGAAGACATTAAGGGCGCTATATCAGCTGTGTCTAATTCAGTGCCAAAGTCTGGAGTTTGTAAAGCATAATCTGTAAGGTTGATTTATAAAATGCCATAATCTAAGTGCATTTCATTACAGTCTCTTTGAAAATTGAAAGTGTAATTAAAATAAGAAATGTATGATGGTTTGTAGGGTTATCACTGAAAACTTTCAGAAAAGTGTACTGCAAAGTGATATTAGCCCAAATATGCATTATGTGTTATTCTTTAAACCAGTGGTCTACAAACAGCAGCCCTGGGGCCGGATGTGGCCCTTTGCTTGCCTCTATCCAGCCCTTGGGGCACTATTCGATCCACGACTGACACCAAGGATGGGGCACTATTCGATCCACGACTGACACCAAGGATGGGGCACTGTTCCTCCCACTGACACCAAGGATGGGGTTCTATTCCTCCCACTGATATTAATAGGGCGCCATTCCTTCCACTAAAACCAATGATGAGGCATTGTTTACTCCCACTGGCCACAGTCCGGCCCCCCATAAAGTCAGGACAGTAAACCGGCCCTTTGTTTAGATAGATAGTTTGGTGACCCCTGCTTTAAACCCTAATACATGGAAAACCTGCCTTTTGTTTTTCAACCTGATTAGTAATGGAACCCTTGCACTCAGTGTTAATTTTGGCAGCAAATTTCGATTTAGTTTTAGTCTTAAGACTAAAATGGCGTTTTAGACCCATTTTAGTCATCGTAATTAAGTCAACTAATATGTTAAATAGTTATGCATTATTTAAGCATTTCTCTAGAATTTCCAAACTCATTATATACTCCTGAAGTAAAAAAATTGACTATGTTATTTATGGTATTAAGGTTTGAACAAACTCCGATACAGCTCTGTGAAAACTGGAGGTTATCTCATGAGGGTAAACGTCCCTCCTGGCCATTTTCGCCCCGTTTTCGTTCCTTAACGAAAACTGTTTTTATTTTCATCAGTTTTTGTCAGTGGACAAAAATGTGCTGTGCTTTTTGTTTCGTTTTTCCTCACTGTAAAAATGCCGCTGATGAAAACTAAAAATAACGTTTTCGTTGACGAAATTAACACTGCTTGTATTTATTAAGAAATTTGTTTGAGATCAGTGAGTGAAAATTTTGGATCACCTAGTATGAGGTTCACACATGACATACTGATGCTTCATGTCGTAAGTGATCATGATGAATTTGTCTCGCTCTGACTGTTTTTAACTGTTAAAAGTGCGTGTGTGTGTGTGCGTGCGCGTGTGTGTGTTACATCTACCGCCTCCAATGTCAGCCAGCTATGTTTCTTGCCGTTTTCTTGTGACCTCTGTCCTGTCTGCCTTGTAACCTTACCTGCTGACACAGGTGTCTGAAAATTCACACCCCTTCACTGCTGGGGCTCTAGGGCTTAACAGTGTGCATGTGTTTTTTCCTTCCTTTTTTTTGTGCAGATCAGTTCAGTTATTTGTATTTTTGTTTGCGCTTTATATTGTTATAATGTGCATGCGAGGTTGTAGTGTGTGGTTTATCTTTTGTACACAGCAATGTTTACACAATTTTTATACATTGGCTGTTTAACTGATTGATTTTTTTTTAAAGTGTATCTCCAGGCAAAATGTTTTTGTTTTGGATAGCATGGGGAGGAGTTAGAACATTTGGGAGTTTTATGGCTTTCTGTGGCCCTGCTGGGAAAATGCCCCCTTACTTGGTGTTCCAGTGAAAAAGTATTAGCAGAAAGGTAATGCCTTACAGAGGGCCAACCACAAAAAAAAACAACTCGTGTTTCTTTTTTGCCATCTGTGTCCATCTTGGAGGTTTGCCTTCACTTCTTGTCCAGGTGAAGTTGTCACAGGAAGTGTTGGGGAATCGCCCCCTGACAGACATCGGACAGCAATAAAATCCTCAGAGGTTCTATCCCTTCATCATCCTATTGAAAAAATGTTTTGGCTGGAGTTAACTTTTGTTACAATGCAAAGAGGAGGCCCCCTCTTTCAAAATCTGATTTTAGTATGTCCAAAATGTACGTATAAAGAAAAAAAAGTTAGATTCAGACTTGGCAAAACTAAACAAGATAGTTGTGTGCGCTGCCACCTAGTGGTAAGAGAATTAATGTTGAATGAGACAAAATTATTATTGTGAAATTAGTGATGTCAAAATGATGATGCTATCACCTGGGTTTTGTCACAAAACAACAATGAGGCTATAAGTGTTGGAGGTGTGATAGCGCTGCTATGAGTTAGGCTCGGTTCACACCTAAACCGGCCGCGGATCGCACAGGAACACCGTGCGTCCCCGTTCAATATTTCATCTGTGCCTGATTTCGGCCCTGAAACACAGCCAACGACGCACAGCGTTTCTGTGCAGTGCGCTCCGAAGCCACCCTGGAGATGTGTGAACCGTCTCCATAGAGAGCCATCACATTCTGCTGCTATGCGAATTGGATGCGGGGAAAGCCGCATCCAATTTGCATAGGTGTGAAACCAGCCTCAAAGATCATGAATCCTAGAAACGCTGTGGGATATTAAAGTGTCATTGTCTTTACATATACATAAAAAGTTGGCTAAAGCAAATGTGCTGGAGGAATGATCATAAATAAAAAGTCCGTGTGAAAACAAATCCAAATAGTAAATGAAAATACAAATAAAACTTGAAAATATTGTGATGAAAATGAAGAGTCTTCTTATAAAAGGTGCACTTCAGATTTCACTGTGAAAAACGTGCTTCACAACCAAAACGACAATCCGTGACTAGTGCTCCCTTCACCAGGTGCTCACCACCTTCATAGACCCTAATATAGGGTCCAACGCTCAGAACTCATCAGCAAGTGGCTCCACATAAATTTCTTATGGCTCCTATAAAGATCCTGCAGGGGTCAGACACTCTCTGCACATCATGTACGTCTCCTTTTAATGCTTGCCAGCAGCTCCAAACCGACATGAAAAGATAAAAGTGTTTCCAATTGTGCAGTACCAGGTGTTAAGCTGAATGAAACCTCACCACCCCAGCTTAATACATTAAACTCACATTTATTGAGATAAAATCCAGACTTGCTGGATTTTTATTCAGGCTGGATTTTATCTCAATAAATGTGAGTTTAATGTATTGAGCTGGGGTGGTGAGGTTTTATTCAGCTTAACACCTGGTACTGCACTATTAAAAGCACTTTTATCTTTTCATGTCGGTTTGGAGCTGCTGGTGAGCATTACAGAGCCACTATTAAAGGAGAAGTACATGATGTGCAGAGAGTGTCTGACCCCTGCAGGATCTTTATAGGAGCCATAAGAAATTTATGTAGAACCATTTGCTGATGAGGATCACTGAGTTCTGAGCGTGTTTGACCCTATATTAGGGTCTATGAAGGAGGTGAGCATCCATTGCACCTGGTGAAGGGAGCACTATCCACAGATTGCCGTTTTGGTTGTGAAGCACGTTTTTCACAGTGAAATGTATGTACATTTGTCTCATTTTTAGGCAGATGTTTTTAACCTCGTTTATCCAGAAGCAAAAAAATGGGTTCAGACGCAAAAGTTTTCCACGTTTCAGACGCTAAACGCCGGTACCGCGTTTAGCCGCCTTTGTTTTTATAAGTGTTTTTAAAGGAACCCTATTTTTTGGACCAGAAAACACAGAAATATGATGGTAAACTGCAGCAGAGTTTATACCCACATAGATAGAGCGGATGAGGCGACTAAAGGAGTGGTGGCCTCACTCGACGCGGAGAAGGCTTTTGACTCCGAGTGGGGTTACCTATGGGAGGTGCTCTCGCGATTCGGGTTCGGCACGGGTTTTACGAACTGGCTCCGCATGTTATATCATGGCCCCTCAGCTAGAATACGTACCAATGGATGCTTATCGGGGAAGTTTGGACTCTTTCGTGGCACGCGACAGGGGTGTCCTCTCTCCCCGGGTCTATTTGCTCTGGCGATGGAGCCCCTGGCTATATTGCTGAGGGAAGATCCGGGTGTGAAGGGTCTCCAGGTAGGTCCAATTGAGGAGAAATTATCATTATACGCGGACGATGCTCTGCTCTATTTAGCGGATGCGTCGTCCTCTTTACAGACTGCACTGGACCTGATTAACCGATTCGGTGAGTACTCGGGGATACGCATCAACTGGGACAAGTCGGTTCTTTTCCCGCTCCACCCCTCGACCCCTAGGGTACCACACCCACAGCTCAAATGGGTAAATGACTTCAAATATTTGGGGATCCAGGTTAGCGGCAAGGTCCAAGACTACATGGATAACAATTTACGACCACTCATGACACAGCTCACGGCTAGATGTGCTGCTTGGCGTTCCCTTCCACTGACACCTGTTGGCAGAGTTAATCTGCTAAAAATGATCTTTCTTCCCAAGTATCTCTACTTCTTCCGTAATACACCTATACACATACCTGGGACTTTCTTTCGAAGGTTGGAGAGTCTGCTGATACATTTTGTCTGGGCCGGGAGGCCACCTAGGGTGGCTAAGCAGATTTTATATCTCCCGCTCTCAGGGGGGGGGGACTGGCCCTACCGAACTTTCAAATCTACTATTGGGCAGCTGTTCTGGTCACGATTCGGTGGTGGTTCTCCCAGCCCATACAGAATCCGGCGGTCACTCTGGAGGCAGCTATTTTGGGTTCCTATGCGGCCCTGAGCAATCTCCCATTCCGTGGACTTAGAGCCAGCCTGACCATGACAACACTGATGCGAACTACCGTGAAGGTATGGCAGGAGGCTAGGAAAATATATGGGAAGCCCAATTTCATCTCACCCCATATGCCCCTATGGGGTAACCCTATGCTCCCCCACTTTTACAGCATACCGGATCCCTCGCTTTGGGCAAAAAAGGGAATTCTCACATTAAAACATATAGTCAAAGAGGGTAGACTTATGTCTTTCCAAGCCCTGAGGCAATCTTTCGCTATTCCGCTCTCCTTCCAATTTAGGTACTGGCAGCTGAAACACGCCTTTGAAGCTCAGTTCCCTGCCCCCCTCATTCTGGAACCGGACTCCATTGAACGGCTCTTGACTTCCAGCGTGATGGGGAAGCCCCTCTCAACACTATATCTTTACCTTACAGTGGAGTATGATACCAAATTGACCAAAACCTGGGAAAAGTGGAGGGTCGATATTCCCTCTTTGAACGAGGAGGAATGGAAGGAGTGCTTAATCTCCTACATTCCCTCCATGATAGCTGCAAAAGATAGGTTCATACAATTTAAGTTCCTACACAGAGCGTATTTCACCCCACAGAGACTGGCGCGCATTTACCATCAAAGAGATCCCAACTGTCAGAGATGTAGGCAGGAGGAGGGTACTTTCTGGCACATGGTCTGGTCCTGTCCCAAACTTCACCCCTTCTGGTCTGCAGTGGCCTCCACAATGAGCAGGGTTATAGGCTCACACTTGCCGGTTGATCCGCAGGTACTACTGCTTAGTCATTTGGAGGAAGTGGAGGGAGATAGATATAGTAAATTGTGTCTAACCTTTGCATTATACTATGCTAGGCGTGAAATCTTATTGCGATGGAAACTAGTGGAGCCTCCTACTCTGGCCTCGTGGAGAAGGTCGGTGAATATGGCACTTCCCCTTTATAGACTGACATATGAAAGTAGACAATGCCCAGGAAAGTTTGATAAAATCTGGTCCTCTTGGGTTGATGCCTCCGGGGATTCTGAACCCCCATCCCCATAACCAAGAAGTGAAACATTTTAGTGGACATCCTACATCTCATGTTCATTTTTTGATGCTCGCCCCCCCCCCCTCATCCCCTTCCTTCCCCCTCCCCTGGTCCCCTCTCCCCCCCCTCCTCCCCTCCCCCCCCCCCCCCCCCCCCCCCCGCCATTCCTACTAGGTTTGACTGCATATTGGCTGCCTACTTTATTCCACCTGAAGAGGTTATTACGCTTTAATGCCATAAGAAGTATTGCTGGGTGTAATTTCTGACGTTTGCATAACTGACATGTCTGCTAAATAGTGGCTTTTGATTGAAGGCAGATCCTACTGTCACTTTTCTCATCGCATTGACTGTACTAATTTATTGTATTGTAATGCTGATTTGTTCAATAAAATCTTCTGTTAAAAAAAAAAAACTGCAGCAGAGAATGACATTTGTGTGCAAACACAGTGGAGCTAGCACTACAACATATCCAAATTTGGGGTTCCTAGCACCAAGTGGCCCCGAGATACGGGGCTCCAAAATCGGGTCGCAAAATGTCAAGCACTTTTCTGCAGCAGAGAATGACATTTTGGCACCCGAATTTGGGGCCCCATATCTTTGGGCCACTTGGTGCTAGGAACCTCAAATTTGGTGTACAAACACAGTGGATCTGGCACTACAACAAATCCAAAATTAGGGTTCCTAGCACTAAGTGGCCCCGAGATACGGGGCCCCAAAGTCAGGTCGCAAAATGTCAAGCACTTTTCTGCAGCAGAGAATGACATTTTGCGACCTGACTTTGGGGCCCCGTATCTCGGGGCCACTTGGTGCTAGTGCTGGGGTATGTTGTAGTGTTAGTTCCACTGTGTTAGCACACCATATTTGGGGTTCCTAGCACCAAGTGGCCCTGAGATACGGGGCCCCAAAGTTGGGTCGCAAAATGTCGTTCTCTGCAGGCCCTTCTAGACGCAAACGCAGTTAAATGCGGCATGCAAATGCAGCAAAAGGGGCGTTTTCTAAATGCCGGTTTCAGCTTTTAAAAACATGTTCAGGAGAGTTTGCACCGGCGTCTTGTGTGCATTAACCCTAAATATTCCTCTTTTTTTTTAACTGCTACATTTTGTTCCTACTAACAGCACATGCTTTTTACGGGGGGTGGGGGTCACAGATAGTACAAATGGATCTAACACTCAGGTTTATAGTAAGGCCTTTCTTTGCAGCCCGAATTGCTGTATTTACATAACATTATGAAAAAAAAAATGAAATGCATGACTTGCTGCCTCTAGTGTGCCTCCATTAGTCATTCTAAGGCATAAATCGCACCTTTGCATCCTAGTGTGGTACAACTTTTATTAATATAATTTTTTAAATTCTGAATTTTTGCATTATTGGTTAGGGTTACGGCAGATATCTTTGTGGTTTTAAATGCTACCAGGTGTAAAATGAATCAAAAATGCACCACCTCAAACAAAAAATGGGGTGTGATTTAGTCCTGCACTGGCTATTTCAGTTATTCACTGTACATGCATAGCATTAGGCTGGATGTGATCTTGCCAGCCTTTCAGTTCGATGTCCAGATGAGTTCTTTTGGTGTGTAATATACCATTACAACTCGCTAATAAACTCAAAAAAGATGTAAAATAAAATATTCTATCAATTTATTGAGAGACACTGCACAAATTTGATGTGTTCGTTTATGCTGTCACATGTCTAATGAATCTGTCTCTCTGGAAACTGGAAAAGAATTTGAGCCAGAGTACAAAGATTCTATTTTGAGAGCATGATTACAACATTAAAACCTTAGAATATTAACCTTTTTATATTTTTTTTCTTTCCTTTTCTTTGAATGTCAGTTTTCAGTATTAGTTGTCCCATACTTGCCAAAACCCCAGTATCATTTGACCTGACAGGACGTACATTTTTGTAGCTATAAAACAACCACAAGAGGGCGCTTCTTGTGTGTGTTTTCTATATGTGCATTAGGATCTCAAGACCTAATATGAGAGGAGTTGCATCCACTTCACCTGCTCTTCCCTATCTCTCTCCTGGCCTTTTTATGTGCCTTTAATGATGTTTGGGGTCTAGTCAGTGCAATAGCTTATTTATTTTCTTTGGTACATTCTTGAAGTGCTGATCCAATGACACACCTAGGCCTTATGAACGCTGGACATTTTTAACATGGCTATTAGGAGTGTCTGGCATTTATTTAATTTTTTCTGCCTCTAAATGCCCCTGCATGTTAGCCTATGTGTCCATACACACATAGGCGTTTATAGGCAGGGATATTTAGAGACATAAAAATATAACCATAGCCGGCGCGCCCAGGGGCAACATCGCTTTGGCAGAAAAAGCGCTTCTAAATGCTAATTAACGCTAGGCACGTTTAGCACTTGAGCGTTCATTCATTTCAGTGGCCAGAAATGGAATATTATTTTGGCCAATGAAATGAAGTAACGCCCAAGTGCTTGACGCGCTTAAACACAATTACAAGCATCAAACGGTTTTTCTGCCGAAGCACTGCTGCCAGGAGGAAAGGCATCTAGGAGAGATTATCAAAATGTTCAGTGTGCATAAGGCCTTTCTATTCTATATATATCATGCACGTTATATTGTATATATTTTCCTTGACCCCTGATAAAGCAAACATTGAAAAATATATTTTCTTTATCGTATATCACGGGACACAGAGCACCATAGTAATCACTATGTGGGTATATAGGCACCTTCAGGTGATGGACACTGGTATACCCAATACAGGAAGTTCACTCCCTATATAACCCCTCCTCCTACTAGGAGTACCTCAGTTTTTCTGCCAGTGTCTAAGGTGTTGGTCGCAAGTGAAGATGTGCTCTGAGGAGCTCCAGGAGGGATCCTTGCTGGATTTAAATAGCCTCCACAGACCGGATCCATCCAAAGTGCCAAAGGACCAAGGTGGATGGTACCCAGGCCTCATATACGAAGCACAAGGTTTTGCCTGCAACGCCTCTCTTGCAGGGCTGGACCCCAGGACCCAGGGCTTTGGTCATGCTACATTACCTAAAGTATTTTCCTGGCGGGCTGCTAATACAGGTCCAAGGGAGTGGAACTCCTATTATGGGAAACGGTCCTTGAAGTTTTGCTTACGCAGCCCGCCGTGATGGATGAAGTTTGGATCTGTCTCTTACAGCAGTATCCTGCAGCAAGGATAAGGTAAGGGAAGAAGCTTAGGAACTGTAAAAAGTTCACCTATGGTTGTTTCTTCCATGAGTAAAATGTTGTCATGCCTTAAAGTCTCCACTAGAGGGAGTAAATGCACATACCTTGATACGTTGCTTCTCAGTCAGCTCAGTCCAGCTAAAAACAGCATGTGTGTGGTCTCAGCATCCAGGGGGGATTTTTAATCATGAACAAACAACATATTCTCCTCCCCCCTGGGGGAACTAAAGGGGTTAGGATGTACAACAGTGTTGGTACTCTTCTCCCTCCCCCCCTCGGGCGGTGCGGTGGTGGCTTATCGCTGTTGTATTTCCTTACAGCCTTTTTTCATGCCAATAACGGAGTGGCTGAAATATCCCCCACATAAGCCATAAAGCTTTATTCCTCCCCAACCCTGTCCATACTTGTTTTTATTTTACATAGGACAGAGCCTCCCCTCCTATGGGTCTACACTGGCAGACCCGAATGCCGTCCGCCCGCAGACCGCTGGTAATTTGAAACGGAGGGGAGGGGTGGGTTAGTGGTGAGGGGGCATGTCTTAATCGCGGCGCCGTGGCTTAATCGCGGCGCCGTGTGCAGGACGTAGCGTCCACGTGGAGCACGCGCCTCAGGCGCTGGGGATATGAGCAGAGCTTGCACCTGAGACCGCTTAAACAGACGCTTCTCATTAAACAGATCGATCACAACTGAAGAGATGGAAGTCTGACACACAGGACACAGGAGCGCTGGGGCACGTAAGGGATGCATACAGGCATTTCCAGTATAGGAAATACATTTTTACTAAGCACCAAGCTGAACTTTATAGCGGCATTGTATTGCTAGACTATTGCTCAGCAAAATAGTGCATTTACTTGGTGCCTCTGTTTTGTGCTTAGCACTATGACTTCCAAAAAAGACACCATAATAAAGGTACTAAAAATTCCACCCCCAGGCACTGGGAACTCCAGTCATGCCTCCACACT
Organism: Lithobates clamitans; assembly: GCA_037952925.1. Classification (NCBI taxonomy): domain Eukaryota; kingdom Metazoa; phylum Chordata; class Amphibia; order Anura; family Ranidae; genus Lithobates; species Lithobates clamitans. Next base: position 85,824 of record JBBGZY010001977.1, read on the forward strand.
CATCCTCTCGGGAAATACCAGATATGGCAAGCCAGGGTCAATCATTGGAACCAATTGGTGGTGCAGCTGCTTCTCACACCTCAGCCCCTGTAGACGTGAGTAAAGATGCATTTTCCTCCGTCCTGCAGGGCCTAGAAGGAAGATTAGTGGCTTTAATTGTATCTTCCATCCAAAAGGATAGGAAGTGTGCTAGATCCCCCCCCCCCCCTCAGACCCCCTACCAAGGGAACAGTGGGTACAGGATGAGGTGTTACCCTCAGGAGGTAAGGGAAACCGATGACTGCTCTTCGGAGGAGACAACAGTGGATGAACCTTTTTCAGCTTCACATTCTGAGAAACTGCTGGTACAATCTCTTATGGAGATGGTTCATTCCTCTTTCAAGCTACCCCTAACAGGGTCAGTTGAAAGTTCTGTTTCTTCTTTAGGTTCCTTAAAACCTTCACAGCCTTTTCATGGGTTTCCTGTCCATGCCTTACTAGAAAAACATATTTATGCTGAATGGGGTCACCTGGATAAGCATTTTCTCCCTCCAAAGAGATTCACAGCACTCTATCCCATGGAGGACAAATTCACCAAAAAATGGAATGTACCAGCAGTTGACACTGCAATTTCTAGTATGAATAAAAGTCTAACTTGTCCAGTAGACAATGCAAAAATTCTTAAGGATCCAGCTGATAAAAGGTTGGAATTCCTGTTAAAATCCTCTTTTTCCTTGGCAGGGGCCGTTACTCAGCCTGCAGTTGCTGCAATAGGCATCTGTCAGTCCCTAAAGGACCAGTTTAGACAGGCCCTTAAAGAGGTCCCTGGACAACAAGCCCGGGAATTGGCCATACTACCAAGAGCATTATGTTTTGCCATAGACGCCATGAAAGACTCTATTCACCAGGTGTCCCGCCTTGCGCTAGTACACATGCGTAGGATCCTTTGGTTAAAAAATTGGTCAGCCGAAGCACATTGCTATTTGGGGATGATTTGGACAAATACATCCAGATTTCTAGTGGGAAAACTACTTCTTTGCCAGTCAAAAGAAAGTATGAACGCCCTTCATTTAAGCGGACTCTTTCCCCTGCACCAGGGGCTTTCGCCTCTAGGCAGTGGCGATGGCCTCCGCTGTCAGGCCCAGGCACAAAAGAAGGCCTGGGGCCGGAAACCTGCAAAGCAGAATTCTAAAGCCTCATTGTGAAGGGGCGCTCCCTTTCGCCAGAGTGCAATACTCAGAAGTCTGGCAAGAGGAAATTCAGGACAGATGGGTCATCTCCACGGTGTCTCTAGGATGCAAACTAGAATTTCGGGAGTTTCCACCGTCTTGTTTTTTGAGGTCAAACGTTCCCGAAGATCCAGGGAAAAGGCAATCTCTGTTTCGGGCACTAGACCAATTACTGGCTCGGGGAGATCATACAAATCCCCACAGAAGAGCAAGGTTTGGGTTTTTATTCAAACCTCTTTATGGTACCAAAACTGAATAGAGATGTCAGACCCATTCTAGATCTAAAGAATCTAAATCGGTTCCTGAAGATCCACTCCTTTCGCATGGAGTCGATCAGGTCAGTGGTTTCTATCCTACAAGGAGGAGAACTCCTGGCGTCTATCGACATCAGGGATGCATATCTGCATGTCCCTATATTTCCCGCTCACCAAAGGTTTCTGTGGTTGGAGGTAGAACAGCAGCATTTTCAGTTTGTAGCCTTGCCCTACGGGCTAGCTACAGCACCCGGGTGTTCACAAAAGTGCTGGCCCCACCCCTAGCCTGGTTAAGGGCACAGGGCTTAACAGTCTTGGTGTACCTAGACGATCTATTGCTAATAGACTAGTTGGTGGCTCGTTTGGAGCAAAGTGTACGCTTTACAACCAGTTACCTGGAAAGTCTGGGTTAGATTCTTAACCTATAGAAGTCTTCCTTAAAACCACTAAAGGCTGGAGTATTTGGGCCTGATCAGACACAGCCCAGAAAAAGGTGTTCTTGCCTCAGGCAAAAATCAACTCCATAAGAGAGCTGGTGCGCATGGTCAGGCCTAAAGGAGATCCCTCCATTCGCCTTTGCATGAGGTTGTTAGGTAAGATGGTGGCTTCATTCGAAGCGGTTCCCTGCCCAGTTCCATTCGAGACTGTTGCAAAACAGTATCCTGTCTGCTTGGAACAAAACGATTCAAGCTTTAGACTTGCCAATGCGGTTGTCCCCAAGGGTGTCCCAAAGCCTCAGTTGGTGGTTACTAACCCAGAATCTGCTGAAAGGAAAATCCTTCAGACCAGTTATCTGGAAAGTGGTAACGACAGATGCCAGCCTTTCGGGCTGGGGAGCAGTACTAGAGAAGACAACTGTCCAGGGACAGTGGTCATGAACTGAAAGAGCCTTGCCCATCAACATCCTAGAGATTCGGGCAGTGCGTCTGGCTCTGTAGGCCTGGACTTTCAGGTTATGGGATTGTCCTGTCAGGATCCAATCTGACAATGCCACAGCTGTGGCTTATATCAATCACCAAGGGGGCACCAAGAGTCTCGCAGCGCAGACAGAGGTGAACCATATTCTAATTTGGGCAGAGAGGAATCTTCCTTGCCTGTTGGCAGTCTTCATTCTGGCAGTAGCGAATGGCAGGCGGACTACCTGTCACCAGCAGTTATTCCCGGGGGAATGGTCCCTTCACCCCGACATTTTTTGGCCTTATGCCAAAGATGGGGGACTCTGGACGTAAATCTTCTGGCGTCCAGATTCAACATGAAGTTAGTTAACTTTGTACCCAGGACAAGGGATCCACTCGCATGCGGAACAGATGCGTTGGTGACCCTGTGGGATCAGTTCCCACTGATTTATGCATTCCCCACTATTCAGTTGCTGCCACGACGACTTTGCTGGATCAAGCTGGAAAGAAAGCCGGTAATTCTGGTAGCCCCGGCGTGGCCCAGAAGGTCCTGGTATGCAGAAATCGTAAAGATGGTGGTGGAGGATCCATGGTCCCTTCCACTACAGCCAGACCTACTCTCACAGGGGCCGATATGCCATCCTACCTTACGATTGCTAAATTTTAACGGCTTGGCTATTGAAACCCACATTCTGAAGAAATGTGGGCTTTCCGGGTCAGTTATCTCTACCTTGATTAATGCAAGGAAGCCAGCTTCCAGAACCATATATTATAGAGTCTAGAGGACTTCTGTTTCCTGGTGTGAATCCAAGGGTTAGCACCCTCGGAGGTATATCATAGGCAGAATTCTTGCCTTTCTACAATTAGGGGTAGAGATGAAGTTGGCCTTGAGTACTATTAAGGGCCAGGTCTCAGCTTTATCGGTCTTATTTCAAAGACTGCATGCTACACATTCTTTAGTCCGGGGTTTTATGCAGGGGGTATGCGGATTAATCTGCCAGTTAAATCACCTCTGAGCCCTTGGGACTTGAACTTATTTTTGTCAGTGTTACAAAAACAGCCATTTGAACCGATACAGCATGTTCCCTTAGTCCTTCTGACAAGGAAGTTGGTGTTCTTGGTTACTATATCCTCAGCAAGGAGGGTTTCAGGATTGCCTGCTCTTTCTTGTAAAGAGCCATACTTGATTATTCATGAGGACAGAGTGGTGTTGCGCCCTCGTCAAGTTTTTTTGCCAAAAGTGGTCTCAGGTTTCCACTTGAACCAAGGTATTGTCTTTCCATTGTTTTTTTTCCAAAACCATGTTCCAGGGAAGAGAAGTCACTACATTTTCTTGATGTGGTGAGAGTGGTCAAAGTCTATTTAAAGACGGCTGCTCAGCTCCGGAAGACTGATGTCTTGTATGTACTGCCAGAGGGTCCTAAGAAAGGACAGGCAGCGTCGAAATCCACTGTCGCTAAGTGGATTCGGCAAGTTATAATTTAGGCTTAGGATTTGGGGGGTAAGATTCCACCTTTTCAAATTAAAGTGCACACTACAAGAGCGGTTAGTGCTTCTTGGGCAGTGCTTCACCAGTCCTCCATGGCTCAGATCTGTAAGGCCGCAACTTGGTCTTCAGTACATACATTCATCAAGTTTTATCAGGTGGATGTAAGAAGGCACGAGGATATCGCCTTTGGGTGCAGTGTGCTGCAGGCAGCAGTATAGGTCCTAAAGTCTGGGGGTGCCCTACGGGTTGTGTCTCCCTCCCCTCAAATAGCATTGCTATGGGACGTCCCACATAGTGATTACTATGGTGCTCTGTGTCCCGTGATGTACGATAAAGAAAATAGGATTTTTATAACGGCTTACCTGTAAAATCCTTTTCTTGGAGTACATCACGGGACACAGAGGTCCCGCCCCTCTTTCTGGGGTTTTTGAGTATAAGTATATTGCTTTGCTACAAAAACTGAGGTACTCCTAGTAGGAGGAGGGGTTATATAGGGGAGTGAACTTCCTGTATTGGGTATACCAGTGTTCATCACCTGAAGGTGCCTATATACCAACATAGTGATTACTATGGTGCTCTGTGTCCCGTGATGTACGATAAAGAAAAGGATTTTACAGGTAAGCTGTTATAAAAATCCTATTTTCCCTCTTTCTGACCTGTTTTCAACAATAATCCAGAATATAATTTGGAAGTTCTTCAGAACCTATGAATTTAAACAAAAAAGACTCCATAGAAATAGGACAGTATTCTGCTTTCTTCTCTTTATTAAAGCAGAACTATATGCATTTAGCCACTTTATAGTTCAATGAACATGTATGAATTGTGTTCTCTGACAAATGATTCACAATTCTTTTAGGCTTGTTTTGTGATCTGGACAACTTAACAGGTTTACTGACATCACAGCTTTTTATAAAGAATATGCCATCTTTTTAGAAAATAATAACAAATGCACCCCTGTTGGAAACATGTGCATTTATTGTTCTTTTTTTTTTTTTTTTTTAATTTTTGCATTTGAATCTGTAAACATGACGCCTGCAATCAGTGCAACACTGATCCTGAAGACCCTTCTTTTTTCCAGCCCCACTTGTGTGTTAAGAACTGTAGTGGAAGATGGGGCTTGTAGTCTCTCCATTCACAGATCTCTGTGAATAGATGACGTGGCTGAACCACACACAGCCATATCAAAATATCGATATCCAAATTTAAACAGAAGCCTGTTGGGAGAAGCAGTCTGCAATACAGTAAGTGGGGGGATGGTTTGAAAATAGGTGGCTGGGCAAGGGCACTCTGGTACCCTAGATTACGCATATAACATGAAACATGCTGTGAAGGGTTAAAGACCATTTCTCAGACTACTGATTGATGAGAAATTCCATCAGCTCTCAGTTCTCAGCAGGCTTTTAGCATTGAATTGGTAGTTATGTGCAATGCTACTGATCTTATATTGGCTCACAGTGCTTCTAGCCCTGCTATGCAGTGGATTGCAGGAAGTTATTTTAAGATGTGTATACATACTTGAAACTGTACTCCGGGATAAGCAAATCTTTTCTTAATACAACAGTCATGTGTATTCTTGCTTGAATCTTGGTTTGCAATGCATTGTATATTTCTTCCAAAATTGTGCAGTAATCCAGTGTGAAACTTTACATCCATGCAGGAGCTTCATGTAATAACGACCAGTCATCGCTTCTTTCTCTCCTTGTGCAAAGTGACTAGTCTTGTCTCCGCCCCCTTGGTCCCCTCCCATAGCTCTGATATTTGCGCAGGCCATGTGCAGCACAGTGATGTCACTGATACTTTTACAAAGTAATATCTGGCTTTGTGAAGTTATTTGGTGCATGCAAAGTGGATTTTTATCCTTTTGGTTAGTGAGAAATAAATTTAGATTAAAGTTTTTAAGTCTGGAGTTCAGATTTAAGATGTCTTAAAAATAAATGGAAATATTATTAGTGAGTTTCTATGCGTTGCTTAACCACTTCAGCCCCGGAAGGATTAATCCCAATAATGACCAGGCCATTTTTTTCCGATACGGCACTGCTTCATTTTAACTGACAATTACGCGGTCATGTGACATTGTACCCAAACAAAATTGATGGTTTTTTTTTTTTTTTTCCTCCACAAATAGAGATTTCTTTTGGTGGCATTTGATCACCTCTGTGGTTTTTATTTTTTGTGCTATAAACAAAAAAATACAGACAATTTTTGAAAAAAAACAATATTTCTTACTTTTTTGGCTATAATAAATATCCAAAAAAAAACAAAAAACAAATTTCTTCATCAGTTTAGGCCTTCTACATGTTTTTGGTTTAAAAAAATCGCAGTAAGCGTATATTGATTGGTTTGCGCAAAAGTTATAGCATCTACAAAATAGGGGATAGATTTATGACATTTTATTATTTTTTTGTTGTTGTTCTTACTAGTAATGGCGGCGATCAGCGATTCTTCTTTTTTTTTTTTTTTTTTCTTTTTTTTTTTAGCAGGTTTGCGGCAGCCAGATTGGACACTGACACTTTTTTGGGACCAGTGACACTTATACAGTGATCAGTGCTATAAAAATGCACTGATTACTGTATAAATGACACTGGCAGTTAAGGGGTTAACACTAGGGGGCGATCCAGGGGTTAAATGTGTTCCCTGGCTGGGAGATGTTTCTAACTGTGGGGGGAGTGGACTGACAGGGAGGAACGGACGATCACTCTGTACTGCCCTGACAGAACTGGGATCTGTTTGTTTACATTGACAGATCCCAGATCTGCCTCTCTGGAGCGATCGTGGGTGGCTAGCGGAAATCGCGGCCACGCGCGCCACCGCCGTATCTATTGCATGAAGCAACGTACACCTACGGCAATTCATGCAATCAAACCGACCTGCCGTAGTATACCTGCGGCGGTTGGTTGGCAAGTGGTTAAATAAAGTGAGATATGCCTTGTTATGCAATTGTTTAATTTTAAGTTAAAGTAGAACTAAACCCTAGAACACAAATGTAACATATAGAAGCTTACCATTCTTGGTAGCTGCATCATTTTTTTTTATATTATTTTCACCTGCTGATCCTGCCAGTAAAACACCCTCTGTCCTAGGGTAACTAACTCTACTGTATGTATTAAGGAGCAGCATTGCAACCCTAGGACAGGAAATGTTTTAGGACTAGTAGAAGGGGAAGGTATTCTGTAGTCCACGATTAGAACTCAGAACAATTACTATAAAATAACCGTGCAACACAAGCAGAGAGCACGGGAAGTTATAAGTATGCTAGTTTTATGTCCAAACCTACAGGAATTTATCTTAAAGTATAACTAAAAGGCAAATCTTTTTTTTTTTTTTGGATAGCATGGAAAGGGATTAGAACAACTGTCAGTTTGTTGCTGTCTGTGCCCCTGTTAAAGAGATTCACCCTCTCTATTTGTCCTGTTTACCATTATCAGTGAAAGTAAAAGAAAATCCCAATTTTTGGAATGCCCCTAGAAAGATGATAGGGGGGAAATCTTCCAATGGGGAAAATAGTAATGGTGAGCTGGGGGTCCCTGGGGAATTCCCTTAATTTTTTAGGAATTTCCTCACTTCCTGTGTGCAGAGATTTCCCCCTCACTTCCTGTCCCATAGCCAATTGGACACAGATGCTGGGGGGAAAAAATATGACAGGAGTTTATAACCCTCCCTTGCTCTGTCCAAAATGAAAAAAAAAGTTATGCCTATATCTATATTTATATAGATATATAGATAGATTTACTACTTTAATCCCACAGTACAAGTCGCAGGCTGGATGTTTACCCTGGGTTATACCTCTGTCCCATGCCATGAGACCTCAGATTGCTTGTGTCCTGTAGGTGATTGACCTCTTATCCCTTATGGGGAAGTTTCTGTGCTTGACTAGTTCTTATTTATTCAAATTATTCATTCAGTCTCTTTACTTCACTGCCTTCTTCCACAACAATGGAATCAGTTCATCAAAATCAGTATAAGCTCAGTAAAGCCTTTGGAACTGTATCCAGGCTCCACTGTGGGAACAGCCTGTAATGTTTCTTTAGGCACTGGATCCTGCTTGGGTGCTCCCTTTGCAACATGTGTGATTAGCCGCAGTGTGCTATTCATGCAAGGCCGAGGTCCATTTCTATACTTACCAGGCTCTGAAGACCCCTCTTGGAGGTATGCCCACCGTGATGGATGAAGCCTGGGACCAACGATGTGGAACGGTAAGACAAGGTTCACCCTGCTATGGGACTATTACTGTAGCCCTGTAGCAAGTACGAGACTTAGTGTTACTAAACCCACAACAGTAAAATAAGTCTGTATATGCAGTAAAGCATGCTTGTTATACTCACTGTGGAACCTAAGGGGTTAATGCACTGCATTGTTTAATCCTGTCTTTTCTGATCGTCCCCTTCTTCCACTGTCCCCAAACCATCTCCAGATAAAACAGAGCATTGGGGGCAAGCTGCACATGCTCAGTTTAGGGAGTATTTCTAGAGTTCTTTTTTTCCTTGGGATCAGCACTGAGCCAATCAACACTGTCCAGACAGAGGGTCAGGTGTGCTGCAGCCTCATAGGACACCCAGGGGAAAATGAAAACTCCTACAAGCTTTAACCAGTGCTCTACTGGAAACTGATAGACTGCTATATAATGCTGATGAGAAAAGGTATTTGGCAGTTTAAATTACTAAAATAATTGCATTTCCATGTTGTGTGTACTGTGGGAGACCAGATATAGTGAATGCAGGCTCCTGGGTTTAGTAACACTTTACTATTTCCACGGTTTTTAGTATACTTATTAGTGTGTTCTAAAAAGTATTCGGTTTTATGATTAAAACTATGAGGAAATTGGGATTTGTTTTACTTTATTCACCTGTTGAGTGTTTTAACTTGGTGGTGAAAATTCGACCACTAGGAGTGAAGTCTGAGGTGGATTAGTACTAGGTGTTACATCCCACCACAAGTTTGTACTGTTACCAACTTCTTCCCAGTGCACCTATAAGCTACTCCCTCACACTTTGTACAAGCCCACGGTACCGGTCCGTGGCCAGGGGGTTGGGAACCGCTGCTGTACTGTATGATTGAGTTCAAAGGAATTTTGATTAATCCTGTAAATTCCATATCTTGGAGTACATTACAGGACACAGAACACCTTCCCCTCGGTTCCTGTGTTACTGTTCATTGCTTACTAAAAAACTGAGGTCTCATGGGGTAGGGATATATTGGTAAGTTCTGGGGAAGAGGGGGGTGCGTGAGTCCATCAAGCTTTGCCAGTGTCCTGTCACCTGAACGTAGCAGCCTGTAACCCTGGATTTATGAAAATCCAGTCTGTCCTGTACTGTGCTAAAAGATGCAGAATTTACGGGTAAGTCAAAATTCCTTTTATCTTAATTGTACAGTACAGGAGCACAGGCAAAATATTCATACACCATGGGTTATAGGCTCATATCTTCAGGTGATTGGACACTGGCAATCTTTTGAGGACACTCCCCCTGGGGCTTTTCCCCTATAAACCTACTCCACTCCGTGAGTCCTCAGTTTTTTGGTAGTGTCTGTAGGTGTTGGATCTGGTCTTCATCTTGGCGATATCAGCTTCACTGCTTCAATTATTTTCCTATATATTTTTTTTTTTTTACTCAAAACTTACTGTCTTCTTATGCTGACAGAAGTGGGATATCCAGATCAGTACAACCTCGGTAAAACCTTGGTAGCCATACTCAGACCCCATGCTATGCGAATGGTCTGTAATATTGCCTTGGGCACTGTATCCTGTGTATGGCACTCAACTTGGCACTTCTTGCAACGCATTGAGTAACCTCAGGGTGCTATACAGGTCAAGGGCCATGATCCATTACTATGGAACTCCAGTCCCTGAAGATCCCTTTTGGGGTGTTCCCACCATGATGGGTGAAGCCTGGACCTTTATATACAGTTCAGTGTCGTGAAAAGGTAAAACGGGATCACCCTGTACATTTGACAGTGTGTAAAACGGGGATATTTTCGGAACATATTCACTTCACAGTGTAAACTTTTCCAACTTGGAGCTCAAATTCAACCACTCAGAGCTTCGTCTCCATGACCAGGTGTTGCATCACACCACTGGTCACACACTTTAATGTTACTAGAGCCCTTATAAGGTACTCAGACGCTTCCTTCCACTCTTTTGCAACGAGGATTCATCATAGGACGGCCTACACCTGGGTTATCGCATACTTCTACCAGACATGCTCACTCAGTCTACTGCATGAATACCCCAGAGGAAACACTCTCTCACTTTTAGCTATGGTGGAGACCAGGCAAAAAGGAGATGGCCCAAGACAGCATCAAACACTCGCTCTGCAGAAACCCAGGCCTCAGAGTGACTTTTTGTCCTTTGCACTGGCGCAGGAACCGGCCTTCACACCAGCTTCAGCATCTGATTCTAGTTCCTATTTCAGGCATGCAACTAATGCGTTTTTGACAAAAGCAGAGTTTTCTGCATCTGTCACAGTTCCTCGGACAGATTACGGCCTTAATTCAGCCAACTTTTCCATAGCTCAAAAACTCCCCACCTCTTCTACTACTCAGGTTTCTCCACAGGAGTCGTACCCCGATATGCTGGTTTAGAGAACACAGAATTTGAGGGGAATGTAGAGACAGTCTTGACAGAAGCTTCAGAAAATGTCTGTCCCCCACACTACCATTTATATTAGACCCCTTTCACACAGGGCGGATCTGCTCAGCCAGCAGATGACAGGTTCGCATCTGCTTACTGTGCAGGGATGCACCTGTCAGAGTTCCGCTGTCCTCTATGGCGAGTGTGGATGAAAACTGACAGCCTGTTCGTTTTCATCCAATCGCCATCCATCTGTTTTGAGCAGATCCTGTCGAATTGGAGGGCAGGCGGGTGTCAGCGGACACATCTCCCCTGACATCCACCTGCCCACACAAGTCAATGGGTGGCCCACTCAGATCCGCCTGAAAAACGGACAGGCGGATCTTTGTGGGCAGATTGTGTGAAAGGGGCCTCATAGCGGGAGCTCTTGATGTGTCTGTTGTACCATGTACCTGTAATAAAGAGTATCCTGTTCTATTTGCATTGCTTCCTTTGTGTGAAACACCTGCTGATCCGGCCAGTCCCCTTGCTTTCCTGTTTCAAATTGGCCATGCCAGAACAAGGAAGCACATCCATTGCCAGTGTGCTTGGTTTGCTTCCTTTCAATATACTTAGGAGCACAGCCATACTACCGTTCAAATGTTTTAGAACACCTCCATTTCTCCAATTTTCATTGAATTTTAAACAGTTCAAGTTCAATGAATAACCTGAAATTGTACAAAGGTAAGTGATAAACTGCCAAAGGTGGAAAAAAAAGTTTAGGTTCACAAAAACTTAAAAATAATGTACATTTCAGAGTTGTACAAAAAGGTGTTTTTCAAAGTAGTAGTGGGTTAACTCAGTTCTACAGCAATGTAAATAAATTAAGCCTCTCAAAATGATGAGAAAAAAACAATTCACAAAGGAAGACAGACAGACCATTATAACCCTTTAAAGTGTAGGTTTTTCCTATAGAGAAATAAGGAAAGCCAAGGTGTCGATGAATACGGTATCCTACACCAGGCACTTGGGGAAAACTCTGACAGGATGAGGTTTGGCAGACCCAAAGCCACAATAGAATCAGAAGACAAGTTTCTGAGAGTCAACAGCTTGCATGACATCAGGTTCAAGCACAGCTTAACACTGCTCAAAGTAATAGTGATCTATACAGGGATATGGGAAATAATTGTCTACATGAAACAACACTCACACACCAACGTTGAACTGGATGGACTATTGTCTTTATTCAACCTTACCAACTATGTAATTGAGTCTGTTTCGACTGAAGAGAAGACTTCGAGCTGCAGGTTTGACAGGTCGGGTGACTATAGGAAGCCATCGCTTATATGGCTAAATAAAAAAGAGGCTGGCCTGGGTAATGAGGCACCACCAGTGGATTAATGCAGACTAGAAGAAGGTCTAATGAATAAAAATTTGAGATCGGGTTTTTGAATACTGTCAAGTAGGTGAAAGGATGTTTCCTCAGTGTGACTCAGAGTCCAGGCTGTGTCACCTTAGAAGAAAATGAGAAAACCGTAGGCTTCAAATCATGGAATGGTCAACATATTCTCCAAACTTAAACCCGTTGAGCTGGCTTGCGATTAACTGGACATAAGGGTGAAAGCAAAGCAACATACAAGTACAAAATATTTGTAGGAAATCCTGTGACAAGAACAACTTTCTGAATGATAGTTGATTTTGGGTGTACAAAGAATGCAAAGAGTGTGTTTGGCTGTTATAGCTGCAAAATGTGGCTACTTTTGAGTCAAAAATGTAGATTGCATTACAAGAAAACAATTCCATGAGGTTTTTTTTTTTTATTTTTTATGTCTACTTGTTCTATTCTTTATTTTCAGACTACGTGGAGACCTTAAACTGCATACATTTCAATAAAAATTGGAAAATGGGGGTGTTCTAAAAGCTTTGACCAGTGTAATATGTATAATATTGTAGCAGAGCGTCCCAGAGAGAGCCGGGAAAAGTCCTCTTCGGGGTTTATACGTCTCCCAGGCTCCTCTTCTACATGTTCAGGGATCTCTGATCCATGATCCAGTTCGGGTCTTGGTCCTCTCCCCCAGGCTAATTTAAACTCAGCTGAGACAGACAGCCAGTACTCTTCGCCTGGGAACCTCAGACAACATCTTTCTAGGAGAGCAACAGGTTGGTAAAAGCTATTAAGCTGTGTATGTGGAAGCTGACAAAGCGGTAGGCTTGCTCAGCTTGGTAGTTAGGATCTGTAAATATTGTATAGCTGGAGCCGAGACATGGCTAGGTTTTTGTTTGGCTATTTTTTTTTTTTTGAACACTGTACAGCACCTGTATATAGACTTGTATACATCACAAATATATACCGCACTGTTTGTCACTACCTCACTGGATTTGGTATCTGTGCCTGAAAGGCTGCTCATCCCAGGGAGCTTTGTACCTGCTACCTGTCCCCCAAGTTAAACACACACACACACACACACACACACACACACACACGTTTTGAACACATCACCATATTTCTAAAGGTGCTATTGACATGAAATTTTCACCATATGTTGTTTACAACCCATGTAATCTATACATACAAAGAAACCAAAACAAATATATGTTCAGAAATTATGTACAGTAAAATGGAATGACACAGGGAAAAAGCTTTCAACGCATGGAAAAAGGGAGGTGCAAAAAGGAGTGAAAACCAGGACACCAGTTGAAAACTATCAGTAATTAGAAAGCAATCCCGCCACTTGTCAGTGCAAATTAATATAAGCTGGTTCAGTCTTAATTGATAACCTATAAAAAGGTCTCATTACCAAGGTGTCACACAAGAATCATCACGTTATGGATAAAAGCAAAGAGTTCTCTCAAGATAAGTTGCAAACCATACTGATGGCATTAGTTACAGAAGGATTTCTAGACTTCGGAATGTTCCAGTGGGCACTGTTGGGGCCATATTCCAGAAGTGAAAAGAAAATCATTCCACCATATACGGCCACAACTAGGTGCTCCACTCAATATTTCTGACAAAGGAGTGAAAAGAATTTATCAGAAGAGTTGTCCAAGAGCCAACAACCACTTGTGGAGAGCTTCAGAAAGTCCTGGAATTAGCAGGTACAATTGTTTGAACGAAAACAATAAGTAATGCACTCAACCGCCATGGCCTGTATGCATGCTCACCATGCAAGACTCCATTGCTGAAGAAAAAGCATGTTGAAGCTCATTTAAAGTTTGCTGCACAACATTTAGACAAGCCTGCAAAATAATGGGAGAATATATTCTGGTCAGATGAGGCCAAAATGTAACTCTTTGGATGCCATAATACACACCATGTTTGGAGGTCAAATGGCACTGCACATCACCCCAAAAACACAATACCAAATGTGAAGTTTGCAGGTGGGAACATCATGGTGTGGGGCTGTTTTTCAGCATATGGTACTCGCAAACTTCATGTCATTGAAGGAAGGATGAATGGAAAAATGTACCAAGACATTCTTGATGAACTGCCGTGATTTACTAGGATGATGAAGATGAAAGGGGGGTGGACATTTCAGCAAGACAATGATTCCAAACACAAAGCCAAAGAAACTCTCAATTTGTTTCAAAGAAAATAAAGCTGTTAGAATGGCCAAGCAAATCACAGACTTGAATCCAATAGAAAATCTCGGAAAAGAACTAAAGATCAGAGTTCATAAAAAGTCCACAGAACCTTCAAGATTTGAAGACTGACTGTGTGGAAGAATGGGCCACAATCGCACCTGAGCAATGTATGCGACTACAGGAGGCGTCTAGAAGCAGTCATTACTAACAAAGGCTTTTGTACGAAGTATTAAATTTCAGTAGGCTTGTTCAATACTTTTCCCAGCGTCATTCCATTGTATTACACATAACTTAATTTCTGAACTTATTTGTTTTGGTTTCTTTGTACGGATTGCATGGGTTGTTACCGACGTGATGAGAATTTCATGTCGATAGCACCTTTAGAAATATATTTACCTAGCAAAAAGGTGACGTGGTCAATACTTATTTTACCCACTGTATATTACATACACACACACACTACCTTGCATTTTTATTCTAAACTGAATGGGTTGTCTTACAAGGTAAGGGGTTCCACGTATACTTTAACCCTGCCATCTCTGTCCTAAACAAACTTTTTACTGTACCTATTGAAGGTGCTTTTGTCTTTTAAAGATTCTGCTGAGAGAATTTGAGATGCTCCTAAATTGCAATGTTTGAAAAAAGTAATTTATTCATGTGGTGTATGTGAAGTTTTTGTTTTAAGATTGGCTTGTTTTCAAATTTTAAATTCCCACAATGGGCTAACCCTGAAGCCTTAGCATATTCTTCCTCAGACTTTTACAGACCTTAAAGGGGTTGTAAACCATTGTGTTTTTTTCACCTTAATGCATCCTATGCATTAGGGGTGAAAAAACTTCTGTCAGTCACCGACGCCCCCCCCCCCTCTCTGGAACTTCCAACGTCGAGGATGTGCTGTCCCTCTGCCCAGGGTGCCGGCACTTGATTGGATAGATTGATAGCAGTGCAGCTATTGCCTCCCGTCGCCGTCAAATCCAATGACGTGGGCGCCAGGGGGAGGGGGGGTCCGGCATTTGTGTCATTTCCTGAGTCCGGCATTTGTGTCTATAGACGCAAATGCTGGACTCGGGAGCGCCCACAAGGTAACCCCCCCAGGGAAAGCGCTTCTCCTAGGGGGGGGTTATCTGATGTGAGGAGGTGCCATTAGAGCTGCCAGGGGACCCCATAAATCGAGGATCGGGGCCACTCTGTGCAAAGCGAGCTGCACAGTGGAGGCAAGTATATGTTTGTTATAAAAAAAAAAAAAAGGCTTTACAATCACTTTCATTTGGATCATATTTATGCAGAGACAAACACTATATCTCAGCCCTACCTTTTCATTTTCTGTCATTGTAAATGAAAAAAGTACACTTGGATCAGCATCGCTCAATGTGCATACCAGGACAACAAACTTTCATAAAATATAGTACATTCCCAGTTTACAAATGCTGTGCTACTAAAGTATACAATATAAATGCTTTGTTATCAGATATATAAATGCATCCCTTGATGCAACATTAAATGCATCCCCTTGTTAAAGTGGAAGTCAATGCTAAAACTAAAATCCCTGCATCTATAGCCACCAACATTCTAACACTAACCTATCTAGCCCTGTAAAGAAAAAAAATCTGTATACATACCTTTTCTGCAGGCGATCTGACCCGATCTCCAGCGAAGGAAGCTCTGATCCCACGCTGAGCTGTCAGCCGCTGCTTCGCTGTGTGGGCAGGTGAAGAGGACACATCCGACAACGGAAGCCCCATAGTAAGTCTATGGGTGACGTCACTTCCCATTCATTTCACAGCCGTTGTCGGACGTGTCCTCAGCAGAGCCTCCGCTGCTGGAGATCAGGTCGGATTTCCTGCAGAAAAGGTATGTATACTGATTTTTTTTTTTCTTTACCGGGCTAGATAGGTTAGTGTTAGAATGTTGGTGGCTACAGATGCAGGGATTTTAGTTTTAGCATGGACTTGCACTTTAACCTGTTCCCGACCAGCTGCCGCTGTTTTACTGCGGCAGAATGGCACGGGCAGGCAAATCGCTGTTATCTTGCGTTGCTTCTTCAGGCGGCCACTAGGGGCACGGTGAGAACCGGGATCTCTGTGTGTAAACACAGAGATCCCGGTTCTCTGAGGGAAGAAGAGATAGATCGTCTGTTCATACAAAGTACAATCACGTTTCTTTACGTGTTTTTTTTTTCTTTTTTTAAATCTAATATTGGGTGAGTGGTTTAATATTGGTTTATGTTAGATACTACAATATTAAGTGAGGCTATCAAAAAATCATCTTCACAATATCATTTGCTATATAATACAGCAGATTAAGGGATGCGTGTGGCATATTAGGCAGAGAGTATCTGGTAAATTTTGAGACTTTTCTGTCAAACTATGTCTAACTGGTTAATCCCCCTCAACAGCATTCAACTACTGCTGCTGCTGTTCCCAATGCGTACGAACATGTGGACTGTAATGTTAAACTTTCACTGTGACAGTTTTACACTTGTATGCTGCCAAATCCCCAGACAACCTGTCCTTAGCATGAAGGTGTACCCCCAGTTTCCAGAGTGAAGGTGCATTTGTTAAAATTTGAACTCATGGACAGCTTGCATCTCAGATGCTTGGGTGCAGAAAGTGGCATCCCAGGGCTACAAAATGGAGCTTATCTCTTCATCATCTTGGTTGCTCACTCCCAACCTTCCTGTGTCACAGCACACATTAGCAGAACTTCATCAAACCCTCTTAAGTCTTCTGGATCAGGGTGTCCTTTGTCCCAGTTTTTGTGGCAGACGGTGTTAGGATTTCTACTCCAACCGTGCTACTGTTCCCAAACCCAAAAAGGGTGTTCTCAGCATCTTGGATCTTAAAACTCTTAATGTTTTCATTTGGGTACAGAAATTGTGTGGGTTCCATCAAATGTATCAACGCCACCCTTCATCGGAGAGGCTTTTTTGGCTTCTGTAGACCTCACATATGCTTACCTTCGTGTCCCCATCTTTTGAGCACATTAGTGATTCTTATGCTTTGCTGTGGGGCCCCCTGCACTACCATTATTGTTATTATTACATCAATATGTGTGTTCCATTTAGAATTAACCCCCTGTAGCGTGCCGGTTATTGCAATAATCCAGAGTTTTATTGTATACAAAAAAACTTTTAAACTCATTGTTTATCTATACTTTTTACTTTCTGGGCGTTAGAGGGTTAATACATGTAACTAGGATGGTGTGTGGGTGTTTCCGCCTTGTTCTTTTTCTCATTGTCAGGTGTTTCATATGTTTTTAATTACCTACCTGTTATATGTATTTGTTGTGATAACCTTCTACTTAGCTATGAGTAAGCATTGGTTGATGTGAAACGCGTTAGCTAGCAGTTGTCCTGTGTCATCCACTTTTAATGTGACCTTATTTTTGTTACAATAAAGGTTCTTTTTTCACGGAAGTGCGGCCATCCAGGCTTTTTCTTCTTGTTTATTTCCCTGCACTACCAGTTGGCTGCATTCTCATGCCATCCCCATTGTGCGATGCTTATGACCTCCAGTCAGGTAAACGCGCGGTGCAGGCCCTGCTAGACAACGGGTCTATGACTGCCCAGGCCTTATAGCGATTTGAATCAATCTTGAACCTTTAGAAATCATTGCTAGAATCAGCTCATCTTATGTAGTATCTGCATCTAGTCCTGGACACAGCTCAGGCCAGGGTGTTCATTTTACAGGAGAAACTTCAGACTCTCCAGTCTGATTCAAACTCTCCAGTCAGAAATGGTCTGACTCAGCTTATGCGTGAGTTTCCTAGGCCTGATAGTAGTCTTCTTCGAGGCTATGAGTATGACTCTGAGTAAGCCCTTTTGGATGAAGCATGCTAGAGGGGAGTTAGCATCACATTTGATCCTGAATTACTGAAGCAATCGGTGTGTGAAGTTTCCTTTGCTCAGTCAAGTCAGTTTAATTTTCCCGGTTTAACTCGCATTCTGTTGTCATGGGACAAGTTTCTAGACAGCTGGATTTGTTTGTCACTGAAAGCTAGATTATCCCTGGCTTGATGGATCAGGAATCGAGCTCTGTAGTCCATCCTTCCCACCATTTAAAGGATCTTGATGATCGATGCAGTCTCTCTGGCTGTAGAGGGTTCCTTGGTACCTTGTTATTGCAGGGGACTTGGTCATCAGAGGAGTCTCGTCTTCCAAACAACATCCTGAAACTTCAGGGGATTTTGGCAGTCTCTGCAGTGTTGGGTCATCCTTTTTGGAGGGTCGACCAATCTGGAGTCAGACACCACAGCGGTGGTGTACATCTATTATAAGAGGGGAACCAGACATCCCCTTCCACAGCAAGAGATGTAGCTCGAATCCTGTCCTAGGCAGAAATTCAAGTTTCAGCTTTGTCAGTCATGTACATTCAAGGTGTAGACAGTTGGCAGGCACATTTCCTCAGCCACAAGCGCCTAGATTTAGGGCAATGGTTCTTTCACTCCGAGATATTGCAGGTGGTCAACGTTGCATTTGAACCGCCTGGGTTCCAGGATCAACCAGAAAGTGAACAGTTTTGTCTCCAGGTACAGGTATTCTCAAGGGGAAACAGTGAATGCTATGTGGGACCAATAGACCCTAATATGTGCCATTCTTTTCCTAATACTTTCTCCTATTCTGCTTCACATGATTGAGATGGATGCATTCCAAGAATCCTTATTACTTTGGACTGGCTCAGGGAGTTGAGGTATGCCTACATGGTAAGACTCCTTGTTGATGCTTTGTGGGCACTGCCAGATCACCAGGATCTTCTCCTAGGGAATGGTTTGCCATCCTGCTTGTGGTTGCTGGCTTTAATGACATGGCTGTTGAAGCCATGTCATTAAAGCCAGCATTTTGACCTTCCTACAATCAGGTCTTGACCAGAACATAACCTTAAGCACTCTGAAGGGAGAGCTTTAAAGAGGAAGTAAACCCTGATGGGTTTTACTTCCTCTTTTGCTCCCTGTATAGCCTGCAATTTAAAAACATAATGGACTAGTATGCATCGCATTCTAGCCCATTATGTGACACCTGCACAAGAATCCAGCGATGTCCCCTGTATATGCAGCGTCCATCTTCAAGCCCCTCTTCCTTCTGGGCTGCGGACTCTGGCTCTGTGATTCGCTGGAGGCGCATGATGTCACTCCCGCACATGTGCACAGTTAGGGCACACGCTAGTTTCGTTTCTTGCCCACACATGCGCCGTTCACTTTATCGGCGGACTACAAGTGAAATATCTCCTAAACGGTGCACGTTTAGGAGATATTTCCACTACCTATAGGTAGAAGTCTCCAAAAAGGGTTTACAACCACTTTCAGCCTTGTCCATTCTTTTTCACAAGCCTCTGGCTTCTCTCTCCCTTGTCAAAATCTCTATTTAAGGTGTATCTTGCATCAAGCCCACCATGCAGCACCCTATACTTCCTTGGAATCTCTGCTTGGTCCTCTCTACCTTACAGTAACCACCTTTTGAACCCCTTAGGGATATCCTGCAAAGTGGCCTTTTTGGTTGATATAACATCTGTTAGACGTGTTTGAGATGGCAGCTCTTAAGGCCCATACACACGATCGGCCTTTTTGACAACAAGCATGCAAATTAGCTGTTTTAAGGCAACATTCGACCATGTGTACGCTCCATCGGACAAACTTTTTCGTTTTTCATCGGACAAATGTTGGCTTTGCGAACAGACAAACTTGGCGGCAACAAAAGTCCGACGTCAGCAATTCCGATCGTGTGTACACAAAACCATCGGACTTTAGTACAAAGTACAAACACGCATGCTCAGAACCAATGCAAAAGATCAGACAACAATACAGAAGTTGACCAAAGGGTGGCGCCGGATAATTGAACGTCCTCTTTTGAAGTGTCATCAGTACGTTGAAACGTTACTATGTTCGTGCTTGTTGCCTACAAAGTCCTGCCGTGTGTATGCTTAACAAGTTCACGACCAACGCCCTTTGTACAGTAATCCACGGGAAAGTTTGTATAAAGGTCCGATCGTGTGTATGAGGCTTTAGAAGGAGCTGTTCCTCATTCTTTACAATGACATGATAGTCTTATGCCCAAGACCATCCTTTTTTCCTAAGGTATCAATCTTCCACCTCACTGAAGACTTTGTAATTCTATTCTTATGCCCTGCCCCAGAGCAACCAAAGGAAATTTTTCTTCATTGCCTGGACGTAGTCAAAACCATAAGAGACTACCTCAAAACAACAGGTTTGTTCCAAGTCCACCAATGCTCAATGTATAAGAAATCTGATTGCTAGAGCTAACACGCTCAAGGACAAATTTCCTCCTCTGATTTTTACATACCTGTTCCACCAGATAGTTGGGAATTTCCTGGGCATTCCTCTGTAGCCCAGCTTTGTAAGGCCATCACCTGTTCCTCTGTTATTACCTTTTTCAGAATTCTACCAGGTAGACGTCCAGTCTTCTGCGGATGCAGTTTTCAGCTGCAAGCTTCTTGCAGCAGCACTCTGAAGTTGGGTCTGTTGACCCTTGTTGCTGTTGGGCCTGTTGGCACAGTTGTTGCCCACCCCTCTCATTAATTGCTTGGGGATATCCCAAGGTCTATGAATACTTGTCCTGTACTATATGATTAGGATAAGAGGAATTTTAGCTTGCCTGTAAATTCCATATCCTGGAGTACAGTACAAGCCACAATCCCTTCAATTCCTTGGTTGCTCGGCATTGCTTGCTATAAATGAGATGACTCAGAGTTGGGTAGGAATATAGGGGAGGTACCCAGGTAGCGTGTGTTGAAAGCTTTGCCAGTGTTCAATCACCAGAAGATGCAAGCCTATAACCCAGGGTCTATAAACACTTTACCTGTGTCCTGTACTGTACTTTAAGACATGAAATTTACAGTTAAGTTGACATGATTTTTTTTTGGGGGGGGGGGGGTTGTTCTGTTTTTTGGTTTTTTTTTGGGGGGGGGGGTTCAATTCTAAGTGCACTGGCTTTTTGATCCACCATCTCTAGGTGGTACAGGCAGACCATCACCCATCTGTTGTCTTAAGAATTGGTTTCCAATCTGGCCTTGTCAACTTTACTAGATATGTGTGGGCTTTTTGGCGTCAGTCAACTTTCTCATATTTGCAAGGCTGCTACCTTGTGATTTGTACGCTTTCTAAGTTAAGCCACATCTGATGCTGGTTTTATGTCATGAGGTCATTCAGGTGGCTCTTTGAACTGCTCTTTTAAATATATCTTGGGCTAGGTCATATTTGTTTTACCGTCTTGCACACTCCTCAGTCAGTCAGACTGCTTTTTAGAGGTCCCCAAAAATTGACTATTGTGTCTCTCAATGGCTGAGAATTGGAATAGGATGTTTGTACTCGCCGAAAAATCCTTTCATGGTGTTTGTTGAGGGACATTGGTCTCATGCTTTCATGATCATGTTCTTGGTATTGCTTGCTACAACAGTGAGGCATGCTGGTATTAGGAGGGGTTATTCTGGGCTGGCCTGCAATTTTGCCAGTTTTGTTTGCCAGTCCTCCTGCAGGTGGCAGTATAATTCCTATGTCCCTCGATGGATGCCAACAGTAATATTTTGTGATTATTTAACAAATCCTCATATTTAGTTAAGGTTGTTTTAATATGTATGCCACATCTGCTGTTGCAATGGTAAAGAACCATATTAAGGCAATTGTTTTACATGCAGCAGAGCAAGCCTTTGTCTGCAAATTCTAATACCTGTCCAGTAACTCATTTGCCAAGCAATCTGGTACGGAGAAGAACCACCAGCTAGTCACCTAAGTTTTATATGTAACAGCCGCAACCGTGACAGACTGCAATAATGAGCTGACTTCCCCAATGCTATTGCCTTTTCTCCCTGTTGGAAGTTTCCCTTCATTTCATGTTCTTTTAACAGTGTTATCCCTGGGAGAGATAGTGAAGGGGAATCCCTAACAGAGCGTGAACAGCAGTATAAATTATATAGATTTTACAGTAAAGTAAAAAATATAACTCAACAAGCCAATTTAATGTCTAAACTGCTGGCAACAAAAGTGAGTACACCCCTATGTAGAAATGTCCAAATTGGGCCCAAAGTGTCAATATTTTGTGTGGCCACCATTATTTTCCAGCACTACCTTAACCCTCTTGAGCATGGAGTTCACCAGAGCTTCACAGGTTGCCACTGGAGTCCTTTTCCACTCCTCCATTAAGACATCACGGAGCTGGTGGATGTTAGAGACTTTGTGCTCCTCCACCTTCCGTTTGAGGATGCCCCACAGATGCTCAATAAGGTTTAGGTCTGGAGACATGCTTGGCCAGTCCATCACCTTTACCCTCAGCTTCTTTAGAAAGGCAGTAGTCATGCTGGAGGTGTGTAGTCCTTCTGGGAGACAGTTATGCAGACCAATTTGATACAGTGTGCGGCGTATGGTCTGAGCAGTGACAGGCTTACCCCCCTACCCCTTCAACCTCTGCAGCAATGCTGGCAGCACTCATACGTCTATTTCTCAAAGACAACCTCTGGATATGACTCTGAGCACGTGCACTCAACCTCTTTGGTCGACCATGGCGAGGCCTGTTCTGAGTGGAATGTTAAACCACTGTGTGGGCTTGGCCACCGTGCTGCAGTTCAGTTTCAGGGTCACAGCAGTAGCAGTCCTTTGAGAAAATTGCTGCTGCTTCTTTTTTTTTTTTTTTTTCTTTTACCCTATATTTTTTTTCTAGGGTTGGTTAAATTTACTACTCTAGTGTATCTGTGCAGGGAGCCATGGTTGTCACCCAGGCTGCCCTTCAAACACTTCTTCCTTTTTAATCTTCATTGTCTGGAGGCAGGGGGATTAGTAGTTTACAGAAGGAATATAACGGTCTCTTCAAGAATCTCAAGGATGCCACATTTCTGGTAAAATGAACAGGTATTTTCTCTACTGGTTGAAGTTATTAGCATAAAAATAAATGTGACAGCACATCTAAGGACTGCTAGCCTGAAAAATATTTCAAAAAATTTCTTGTGTTATATATATATCTCCTTTATCGGCTCCATAAAGACAAACTTTAAATTTAGGTTCACATAAAGAAAAAGGAAATGATTCACAGATTTTTTTAAATTATTTTTTTTATCTGCAATGGCTTCACTTTACACATACACAAGGCCATAATGATGAATGTGCCGCTTTTTTGCAGTTAGATTCCCCTATTTATTCTGTCTGCAATATGGAGATTTCATTGAAACAGAAAAATTTTATTTGATAATGGCTATACAAAAAAGAGAGATGGACTGTTTGGGGACATAACGGCATTCAAATTCACTAGAGATGGGAACCCATTTTCAGTTTTAGGTAGAGCTGGTCTTTAATATAGCATTTTTTTTTTTTAAATGTTCTGTTTGGTTTTAACAATGTATTTGCATTGAAGCACTATATTTGCTGATTGTATTGGTATGCTGTATTTCCTACTTAGTAGCACAATCCATTATTTGCACTTACAGCTCCTCTTATATCAGTGGATCTTTATAGACACGTTTGTCAGTAGACATCCAGAGAATAAAAAATATACTTTCTAGGTTGTTTCTTTTACTCTATTTTTTCACAGGAGGCCTTCAGCAAGGATGCTGATTGCACTCTATTCAGTAGATTGGGACTGTAGAATCTGCCTGAAATATGAGTATGAATATAAAGTCAGGAAATACATTAAAGGAAACTTGATAAGTAAAAGATACACAATCTCTTTTGAAGTCATTCTTTTGATAAAGGGTTGTAGAATATTCAGGAAATGCCACAAAATGATCGGCCACCAGTTGGAGATGATTTACTAGGAGGAAGTCTTATGACATCACTGCTGTTCCTAGCAGTTGGGGACAACCCTTGGAGGTAGTGACTGTAAAAACCAACAACCAAATATCTTCGTATAGCGCTTGGAATAAGCCTGTGAGTGTCATTGGTACTTGTAACAGTCTTAAAAAGTCAGAATCCACCAGAGCCAAAAAAAATAAACCAGATTATTGAACCTATAAGTCACGTAGAAGAAACATAAAGCAATAAGTGATTGAATAAAAGTAGTTGCTATAAAAGAACTGGCTGGTACATAACCAGCCAGTTCTCTTATAGCAACTACTTTTATTTAACCACTTATTGTTTTATGGTTTTCACATGTAACTTATAGGTTCAGAAAACTGGTTTAGCTTTATTGGCTCTGGTGGCTTCTGACTTTTCAAGACTGTTACTTGAACAGAGGTGTTACAAATAAATACCCATGACACTCACAGGCTTATTATAAGCGCTATACAGAGATATTTGGTTGTTGGTTATAGAATATTCAGACCTGTTTTTGAGGACTAAATATCTTGGACGGTAATTGATGCTCTGCAGAGCTCACAGTTTATACACTGAATTTATTTACCTCTCTCTTTTGAGGAACCCAAATGAACCAGAAGGGAAAGATCGAGTGGAGAGCACCAGGTGAGAGAGCCAACATCACTGCTTCAGTGTAAATTAACTCCCCTAGCTTTCTTTCACCTCATCTCTAGTGTGTTATTCTGCTTCATGTTTTGTATCTATTGACTCCGCGTTATCTTTTTATTTTATTTTTTTCTCTTTCATATTTATTCTCCCTGTAATCTGTTTTCACTTTCCCTCTGGGGTTTGGTTCTTCAGCTTCTTCAGCTTCTTCTGCTGACTCTGGTGATCAGATCAATGCTGCTTTTGTTTATCCATAGCTTGTGAACAGTTACTTCTGTAGAGCATCCGTCTACTGCTTCATTGTTTGTGTGTAAGACCGTTTTATATAAGAATACAGTTTGGTGTAATCCATGCAGAGCTTTCAGCTGTGATTATACACTATTACACATGCCTAGTGTTACAAGAAGATTAATGAATAGTAACTGACTTTTCTGGTGCTACACCAGTTAAGACTTACACAAATTATTTTAAAATCGTTGTCAATTTCATTCTAATATACATACGAAGTTTCAAAGTTTAATTATATTTACATATGTACATATCTGACAGAGTGCCGAGAGCCCGCCCTACACACCCTAGAGAGCCAGAAAGTATACCGCAAAGGGACACCTTTAGATCTTACCAGGTATAAATCTAAAAAAAACTATTTTCAAGTAAGCATTGAGGCCTCAGAAGAATATCATATAGGTGAATTTAAGTACACCAATAGCCCAAATATTGAATGACACTCGCTATTATCCTGGGTTACTAGCTGAATACCATTATCTGTAGGTTGCAGTATGGGAGGATAAACCATCATCTCATCTTAGAGGTGATAGGGCAGTAGACAGATGTAAAGGAATGTGATTGATTGTCGAATATCGAGGCAAGCACAAAAACTTAATGCTCACTTTTTCAGGGATTTTAAAATAGTTTTTGCAAATTTTATTGGAGTAGCATCGGATAAGTGTCAATGCCTGCGGCCTTTCAGTAATGGATATGACAAGCCTATTAAAATCTACTGGGAAATGGCTATGCAAACAGATGCTAAGTTTTTGGGGTGTTTTTTTTTTATTCTTTTAGTTCCCGGTGTACAACAAACAAGTGATACCTAACACAACCAATATTTTTGTCTAGGAATGGTAGCAAAACTATTTTATACACCTTGTAAAAACACACCAGTATTTTCAATAGTTCTGCAATTTGCAGTGACAAATTTTACTTGCCACTGCCTCCCTTTCTCATGAAGAAACATAAGCCCATTGGATTGTTTTAAATTCTCCTCTATCCATCCGGCAATCATGTTTTATCCAGGGAAACGCTCGGAACCTGGAATGTTCTTCTGGCCCTGCAAGTATACAATTAAAGACTGAAAGGAAACATTAATAGGAAAGACACCCGGTTGGCAGACCTCTTTTAGGTTTTTAAAGTGTATTACCACTTTTGCAGCCAAGCTACTTTATATTTGCTACATGTCCCTGTTCACATGGCATAACTTATAAAAAAAAAGTTAAAATTGCAGCTTACTTTTTTTTAGATGCTAGCTTCTGCACCATGCAGCAAGGAAAAATAATAGGTAGTTCTCTTTGTTTATGAGCTCTGCAAGCAGACGTTGCCAGGTTAGCAAACCGGCAGAATAGGCACCAGTCTATTGGTCCCACACTGTTTAAGGGTCCTGCAACTTCAGATCCAAAAAATATTGATTTGATATTGAAAGAAAGATAAAATTACGTTTTCCTAAAGTTTACAAAAGATAGAAAAAAATAATCAACAAACGAAAAAGAAAACTTTACATTAAATATTCTATAGAGTAATGTACCTAGTAACAACATAAAGTACACAAACCATTGACCTCAGATTTACATTGCAGTTTGTCTCTTTAAAAGCTTTTGTAAAAAAAAATTTTTGGTGCAACCTACGTATGTGTAATGTGCAGTAGTGATGGTAATCTCATCTAGCGGCCGACATGCACACTACTTAGTTCAGTGTTATCCTACTCGAGTGTGTGCTGGAGAAACCTCCAAAAATCTCTGTTGGGGGGGGGGGGGGGGTGTCAAGGTTTCAACTGCCTAGGGGCCTCCACCGAGTTTAATCCAGCAGTGCAAGCAGATCTTCATTATCAATCATAACTAGCTTTGAACAGGTTAAAGGTTTGGAGGCTGAGCTTTCTACATTGTATGCTAATGAGAACAGACTTGGGGCAAGCTCACTCTAACATTGTTAAAAAAAATTTAAAAAAAACTTTCAGTCCACCATGACACCACCTTCAGTAAAATATTTAAAAGGTAATAAGTTTTAAAAAAAAAATTAGGCATGCTGTGGGAATGGTAACAAAAACAAAACAATCACTGCTGTTTACAGAATTTATTTTTAGGAAAAGAAAATTATAATATTGCTTTTCTGGAAAGTATAAACTAACACCGGGGAAGATGTAGACCAGGAAAGATGTACCCAAGGAACAAAAGACACTATTCAAGCAGTCATAAATTGGAAAACGAACTAGTCAAAAGTATATCAGAAATTACTGATCCCAGGAAGTTGAACAATAGCTGATTTCTCAGACCCTCTCTGAGCCTGTCCTTCAAGTGTCCCCCAAGTGTGTATCTGTCAGGTCTATTCATCAGGTCTCTTTCTGCCATTTGTAAAGCGCAGCGTAAATTGATGGCACTATACAAGTACCTGAAATAATACATTTTTTATCCTAGTTCCTTCCATTCACTATCATTGAGAATCTCTCCCTGGTATGTGGAGTCATGGCATCTTGCAAGTATGTTTGTTAGGTTTCATTTCAGAGGATAACGCAAATTTAGATACTCCTGTGATTTCAAACACTAGCCTGTCAGTTGGCTTCCTACCTATTCCCCCCCCTAAAGACAAAGGGGCAATCTTAATGATGTTGCACAAGGTTTTGACTTTGGCATAAAAATAAAGGGAAGAACAAGAAAGCATAAAAATAAAGGGAAGAACGAGAAAACCTTTCTTCTCTGGAGAGACATTCATCGGTCTTATAAAGACGTACATCCAGACTTTTGCCCATATCGCATATTATATATATCTTGTATAAATTGCATATTTTTTTACAATCAATCATTTTATTTGGGCAACAAAATTTTTACATGCCATCTTTAACAGCAGCTCTTGAGATGATGAACACTTTTTTTGTTCAGGATTAAGGGGGAGTTCAGAGAGAGAGAGAAAAGATGGGCACAGAGATAGAGACGAGGCTTGGACACTAACCACAGTTATTCGTTCTGTGTATGGCTACATGCAAGTAGCAATGGCCACTGTGAGCCTGCCATTAGCTTAGGTAGGCTGAGCAGCCGCTGCTGATCACATGACCAGGTCGTTCCAGGAGCAAATATCTCTAGATTCTGGCCACAGGGATCCAGCGGTTGCATGTAACTGACCATGTAAAGGCCTAAGAATGTTCTTGTCTACTTTGAGGTGAAGTAATTTCCTGCACACTTTTAATTGCTCAATCTCTCAGTACAGTGTCACTAATCAGTCTTAACAGGTCCTTCCACTGACACGAGCAAGCAACAGCTACGTAGTCTCACATCATGGGGTAATACAAAATGTAGGATGTTGTAGAAGATTTGAGTTGACCTTGGCAATCACTGCTGTTTACAGAATACAGAATTTATTTTTAGGAGAAAAAATATATATAATATTGCTTTTCTGGAAAGTATAAACTAACAGTGTTCTAGTGTTTTCCTGTATGATAGCTTTAATAGTATTGCTAGCAAGGAAAGAGGAGCACATTGAAAGTGCAGCTTTTAATGCACAATTTATTACCTTTTTTGCTGCTATAGTAAGGAAAGTTACAATATAAAAGATGCATAGTATACTTTTCTAGGTAAATTCAAGGTAAACATGGAGTCTTCCTATTAAATGCCGACCTCACTACTTCTTTTTGCAACTATAAAGCTGAACCTACTTGCATATTGGGTATTTACTAAGGGAGTTGCTTCCAACAGCATTTTGCCTTTCCTGTTTTAGTTTGTATCTTATGTTTGGAAGGATCACTTCCATGCCCAGGTATTTTGGCAATGCCATCAGTTGGTAATGCAAGTTTAAAGAACACTATCTCTGTACCTGAAGATAATTTGTTCATATGTGTTTTTGTATGTGATGGTAATAATGATGCAAAAAACACCATTATTTGATTTGCAGCACATACATCATTGTTGTAACAAAACATGTTGTCCATTTCCTCAGGCCTAACCTGACAGTGGCAGAAAAAGAGAAAGAAGACCTGAGGGACTCCAAGCCACGCTCGTTACGCTTCACGTGGAGTATGAAAACCACCAGCTCAATGGAACCCAATGAGATGATGGGTGAAATACGCAAAGTGCTGGATGCCAACAGCTGCCAACATGAACTGCAAGAGAAGTACATGCTGCTTTGTATCCATGGTTCACCTGGGCATGACAACTATGTACAGTGGGAAATGGAGGTGTGCAAGCTTCCACGCCTCTCTCTAAATGGTGTACGCTTCAAAAGAATCTCTGGCACCTCTATGGCATTTAAGAACATTGCCTCCAAAATTGCCAATGAACTCAAACTTTAACCAGGCTCCAGCTCTCAGACTGAAACTGCAAAATGAGACACCTACAGCCCCCTGCCATAGCTGGTCAGCACTCTTAGCCAAGTGGATGCAGGAAATTCCATTTGTTTCTCCTTGCTGGCCTGTGCTGAAAGGACAAACCAGGCTTAGTGGCTGGGGGTTGGCAGGGTGCCCTGGGAATGACTACTGCTCCTTTCATTGTAGGTTTTGAGGGTATTTTATTTGAAATAGGTTTATAATTTTTTTTTTTTTTTTTTTTTTTTTAAAGATTGGGGATTGGGCTCAGATTATCTAATAGACTGATAAGAGGAAGGGTTGTAGAATGAGATTGTAGAGTGGTTTCCCTTCCTATTAATGTGTGTCAGCTCTATGATGCAGTTTTTCTGGTACAGTTTATAAAGCAGAAAAAGAGCTTGGAAGAGGTATCCCCCTTTTTGTCTACAGATGAGTTCACGTTGTACAGAAGGATTATAAAAATGTACAATGTCTTTGTACAGAAGAGATTTAAAAATCGTCATGACACTGAACTAATAGCTCAGGGTGCCCTTAATACACAGGTACAGGTAAAGACATGCCCAGCATGGAGAAATATTGTGCCAGTAACTAGATTTGTATGGTGGAAACCTGGTGGGCTGCCAGTGCTTTTATTAATATACATGCTGTTTTTTTCCATTATTTATTTTCCTTGAAAGTCGGCAATCAGTTGCAACAATCAATTTGGTGACAGTTGCATCCTCAATGGTACAAACAACTGTTTAATTCTCCAAGCACACCTTTATTCCCTTTTATGTTCATTGGACTAGTCCAGAACGGCTTCCATGTTTTCCCATCCATATAGTAAACTGTTGATGTAACTTGCACACATTCCTCATAAAGGAGGAGCATCCAGTAGCCCGCTATGATTTCCATCTACAAGTTCTGTGTTCACACTTTTTCTCCTTTTAAAAAGCATGAATACACACCACCATGACTATGTCACTGTATACAGAATGCACCCCTTTATTCTAGACACTTCTATGAAGATCAGAAATACTAGACATTGTTTGCCACACTCTCCATGTATATATCTACATGTTTTGCAGGTTTAAATCCGGGAAATTATCAATTAAATTATAGGACTATTGGAAGTGAAAGAGTGGAGGCAACTTTGTTGAAATGTTTGTGGAATGTACAGTGAATACAGCATATCAGACTTTATCTACCCCTCAGTTGCGGTTGTGGGCTGTATCTGCTGTAAATATTAATCCAAAAAATGTGTATGACTCCCACTTGCAGTTGAGGGGTGAAGCAAGTTTCCATGGCCCTACAGATGATCGCTTGCAAGCGTTATTGTTTATTTGATTTTATTATTTTCCTTTTGTGTGAATGATTTCATTGCTGTTTGGAAAAAAAAAGAAACTAATTGCGGTTGACACTGACTGTTTTATTTTTCTAAAGAAAAGTTTGTCCTGTATGTCATGGGTACATTCAATATATCCTAGAATACTCAGGAACAATAATTACTAAAAAAAAATAATTATTTATAGATAATTAACTATAGATAGATTTAAGCAAACCAACATCTTACTAAGATCATGACAATCTTCAGATCTGCACATTTTGGAAGTTCATGCCAACTGACTCAAACCTTCTCTGCTGTGCATGAGCTCCTACCCTATGCTGTGCCTTCCTATCTTTTTCTAAAGCCAGTCACAAGGGGGTGATGCACATGGTTAGAAGCATGTTATTTTTTTTTCCTTTAGTGCTCTTGAACTTCCATCAGTTCGTTCTTTTGTTTATCATAGACAGAAGACTGACTCACAGCTAGTAACCACCTGAGCTGTGGCAATAACCTAATCCTCCCCTTTGGCAGAGTTATTGATATTGTAACACAACATAAACCAACGCGCAATTATTCAGGATGAGCGTCAGGTTGCACTCCCACATCTGCATTGTGGTAACCTGCAGGTATTTGTGCATTGCCATTTATTCTGAAGATCGGCACAAGCCCAAATACATATTAAAAAACAGAACAAAAGCAAAAGTATCTGCTCTTATAGTGCACTACAACCCGCAACTGTGAGTTGTGACGTTCCTTGGCATAAAAGACACAATCTACAATTAATGCAATTAAATGCACACAAAGAGGTCACTGAGTTTCACACATTTCTTAGGCTACATTCACAACGGTGATTAAGGTCAGCGCAAATATTAGCGGCAGCATTCCTCTGTCGCCTGTATTTACAGCTCTCTGCACAGCCACCAATTACTTGCGGTGAACGCTTCTGGATGCACTTTGTGCGCATTCAACAGCACTCACTGCAGGTGATTGCTGGCTGGGCAGAGAGCCGTAAATAGCTACGGCTCTGTCATTATAGTGGACGAGACTGGCCGCTGCACCGAGTCACAGCAGGCAGCTGAGGATTCCAGCCATAATCGCCGGTGTGAATGTAGCTTTAAGACTCTTGGAGTGCAGTGACAAAACATTTATGTTTTTTGTTTTTTTTCTTGTTCATTGTGCCAAAAACTTTATTGACCTTTATTCAGATGTTCAGTCCTTTTCATTCAGACTGTAAGAGAAACATCTGTGGCAATAAAAAAATAAGTTAGAGCCAGTCCATCCAAAAATTATATTTTAGTTATGGGTGGAACCTGTTGGTCAGTGTCAGCTCCTGACTTGTCTTGGATGCAACAGCAAGATCTACCTGCCATGATTCTCATTGACATTTTAATCTTATTGGTTCGCATCCACTTTTTTGTGTTCCAGAAATTCCAGTTGCCTTCTTTATCATATAAAATTAATACAAATTCATCAGTGGGAACTCCTTGAAATGGCCATGACAGGACAGGTATGCAGACTTAGAAACTCAAGCAAATATCTCATTTGGAAGGTCCCTGAGAGATGTATTAAAAAATGTTTGTTGGTTTAATTTTCCAGTATCAACAAAAAAAAATCTCTGTTTTGGATTAGCTCTCAAATAAGTTGTTGCTCATGCAGAAATTCCCAACATTTATTTTTAAACCTTTTGACCATATATAAAATGTGTGTACCCACACTATACTTAAAGTGGTTGTAAAGGCAGAAGATTTTTTATTTTAATTGTATTCTATGCTTTAAGATATAGTCTTCTGTGTGCAGCAGCCTCCCTCATCCTGAGCCCCATCTGGATCCAGCGATGTTGCATTAGAGACTCGGCTGTCTGGGACTGTCCCTCCTCATTGGCTGACACAGCAGTGACGTGCCATTGGCTCCCGCTGCTGTCAGTCAGTGAGCCAATGAGGAAAGCGAGGGGGCCGGGCCAGGCCGTGGCTCTGTGTCTGAATGGACACGGAGCTGTGGCTCGTCTCAGGTGCCCCCATAGCAAGTTGTTTCCTGTGGGGGCACTCAACAGGAGGGAGGGACCAGGAGCGCTGAAAAGGGACCCAAGAAGAATAGGATCTGGGCTGCTCTGTGCAAAACCTCTGCACAGAGCAGGTAAGTACCGGTATAACATGTTTGACATAACATATTTTTATTTTTAACACAAAAAAGAGACTTTAGTATCACTTTAACGGAAGAAAACTGTGAATTTCCAAATAAGGCCCAATTCACACCTCGGCGCTTTATAGTTTAAAGCTCCAAAACGCTGGAGGCGAAAAAAAAATCTGTTATTCTCTGGATTTGGATCTGGAAGCTCAAAAAAATTCTGGAGCTTTTTTTTGTATCTCAAATCAGGCAGATTGTTGCATTTTTTTGTAACATAGTAATGCAAGAATAGGCTTGATTTGAGCGTTTTTTGAGCGTTTTTCTGCTCAAATGCAATAGTAAATTAAAATTAGTAATAAATAATAAAAAAAAAATCCTAAACTCTAACCCTAATATCAACTCCTAATTAAAAAAAAAACCCTAACAATAACGTTTAAACCCTAAACCCCTTACAAAAAAAAAAGTTAATCAAAAGTGGATGAAACCGCTGAAAAACATAGCAACAAATAATATTGGCTAATTAAAAATAAAATGCCAAAGCTCAAAAAAACGCTTCAAAAACCTTACACAAGTGCGCCTACAAATGCTCAAAAAACAGCTAAAAAAAACCACCGCTCAGTGATGCTCAGGTGTGAATGCTGCAGCCTAAGTGTTCTTTAAAACGACCCACTTTCTAGCCCGGGCAATTTCAACTAAGCAACTTTTGCTTATATTGCTTTATCTGCTGATTATTTTGATGAGTTTTGCAGGCAATGTCTTTTTATAATTTTTTCCATCTTGTGCTAAAGCTAAATTACCCAGGTTTGTATAAGGTTCAAAGTAAACACACACACACACAACAGCTATATTTTTGTTGGCAGATAGTTTAAACCAAGGGTCCTCAAACTTTTTAAAATGTAGTCTCTTTGGGGCCAGACTGTCCAGTAGGAGTAGAAAATGCCGTGTTGGATAATGGGTAGAGTAGAAGTGGTACCTTGTCTGTGTTGGTGGAAGGCATTGGGACTGTATCATCTGTGTTGGCAGGAGGAATGATGGTGCACTACCAGGGAGGCGGAGAATGTTCTCCATGTAAGGCTGATAAATAAGCAGTGGGCTATAGTTTTAGGACCACCAATTGAGTAAATAGTCGAGATCCATGATGGAAAAATTGTGCAGACCCTAATTAGCAGCTGGTACAACGTCCTCCATTACCTCTGGCATATTTTTATTCTAATTTTTATTTTTTACCATCTCTGTATACTAATCTAGTTCAATATCTCTGTTTTGAGATGGGTTGCTTGCCTGCCTGCCTGCCTGTGTCATACCATAGTATTTCAATAGAATTTAGGCCAGCATTCTGACTGTAAATGTATTACTATGGCCTGAATGAAGTTCACATTTTAGGATATGTGTGCCTATGTAAAATATACAAACACAGCATGCACTGTTTTCACTGTTATTTTTTACCGGACTGAGTGCATTGGTCAACACGGACAAGCCAAAAGCCTTGTTTTGTATTATCACAATTTACACCAATGTGCTGGAATAAAAAAAAAAAAAGAATGAAGGCAGGCGCCATTATATCGCAGTGAGTTGGAAAGAAAGTAATGCGTTTTATACAAAAAATGCACTACATGTAGACTAATGGTCATCAACCCTGTCCTCAGGGCCCACTAACAGGCCAGGTTTGTAAGATAACTGAAATACATTACAAGTAATATCATTTGCTGCTCAGTGATTGCAGTATTCCCCAAGGTAATACATAAAACCTGGCCTGTTAGTGGGCCCTGAGGACAGGGTTGATGACCACTGATGTAGACAACACACCAAAGCACACACAAACATGGACAACTTACTCTTAATGTTGGAAAAAGATGCTTATCTATTGAGTGCTTTCATGTTTATAAAGAAAAGCGAAAAAATGGAACCTGATTTCAGAACTTCTATTTGATCCAAAGAAAGGAAAAACTGTTGTGTTTTTGTATGTATGGTGAGATATAGATAGATCGATTTTTTTTTTATTTTTTTTTTAAAGACCGATGATTTGCTCAAAGATAACCCTATGGTGCTCATGCAATAGAGCTGATCCAAAACAGCCTGAAGTATGTTTAGGATTTACACAAGCCCTACCTCATGCTGAAAATGTGTATGACAGTAACAAACTTTGTGACATGTAGTAACAGAAATGGCTCAGTGTATTCCAGCATTTGTACACCCATCATTTCCATCAAACAGAATAGGCTGTACCATTCTTACGCCTCTAATTCAGGGGTCTCCAAACTTTCTAAACAAATGGCCAGATTTCAGTCCTTCAGACTTTGGGGGGGGGGAATTGTGGCTGGTGGGAGTAAAAAATGCCCTGCCATTAATGGAAGTAAGCAATACCCCATATTTGGTTTTAATAGGCTCAATAGTGCCCAATTGTTAGTCAGTGGGAGGAATAGCGCCCCAAGGGCCAGCTAAAGGCAGGCAAAGGGTCCCATCTGCCCTCCGCCACAGTTTGGAGATCACTGATCTAAGTGATCAGATTACAGCCTTGTAAAATCTGGCTGTAAAATCATCCCCTGTGTATACAGGGGACGAAAAAGTATGTAAACCCCTTGGAATTTTTTTTTTCTGCAGTAATTTGCCAGAGAATGTAACCTGATCCTCATCTAACCCTGGCCAGAGACGGAGCAAATTTCTTTCCTGCAACCATGTGTTACAGAAAATAAATTTGCTTAATTCCCTCATTAACACAGACAGTAGTGTTAGCGGAATCGATCCCACAGAGCCATTGTGTGTGCCCAGCAGGGGAGGCTGTCCGGGCCAGGAGAACACGGTGATTATTGCTAGCACCCGTAACGCCCACTAGCAATAATTGCATGTAAAATTGATTGATCGCTTAACTTGGGTACATTCAGCCTGCCCATACATAGTTTGAATCTCGGCCGGTTCCTTCTTCCCAATAGACAAATGCAATGTGCTTAAGCTGATAACACACAAACCGTGAACCCATAGACAAATTACTTCGACCAAAGTTAATTGGAGTCAGTAGCACACCTGGAATCCAAATAATAAAATGCGTTTGGAAGTGTGGTTCAGAGCTATCTTGACTGATAAAAAGACACTCAAATATTTTAAGTTTGCTGTTCAAGAAGCAGCAGATGTGAACCTAGAAAAAACAGCTCTCTGAAGACATACATTCAAGAGTAGTTGATCTGCGTAAGGCTGGAAAGGTATACAAAATGCAATCTCTGAGGGTTTAGGCATAAATCAGTAGACAGTTAGAGTCCATTCACACTTGTGTGACTTCAAAATCATGCGACTTCCATTAAAATGTTATGATACAATTTTGATGTAACTTTGGATGAGTATGACTTTAACTTTGACCAATGTGATTGTGCACTACAAAGTTGCATGCAAGTCACATGCATATTATGCAGGTGTCTTTCATGCGACCTTTGAAGATTTACATTTAAGGCAATGGCCCTGGAGTTGCATGAAAGTCAGACCAAAATAGTGTATGAACTACTTTAAAGTCGCTCATATAGGAATGGTACTCATTGGGAAACATGGGTGTGACTTTGGGGTCCAAAGTCGCACAAGTGTGAATGGAGCCTTAGACAAATTGTCTATAAATAAAGACAGTTTTGTACTGTGGCTAATCTCCTTAGAAGTGGGGGCCCAGCCAAGATACTCTCAAGCCACAATCCAGAATCCTCACCGAGGTAAAGAAAAACCCACAAGAAACAGCTTAAAGGGGTTGTAAACCCTTTCATAGTAAAAGAAGAAAGAACCTCCTTGGGAAATGGGACTTTGAAGGAGACCAATACACCAAATAATGTCAAGAAAATTATAATTTAACGTTTAAATCTAAACATGATAAAAATTGTCATAGTGGACATAGACTATGAAATACACAATTGATACATATACAGACGTTGATTACATCTCCGAAGACCCGACGCTTCTGGCTAAATGCCTTTCTTCAGGGGTTATTAACTAACAGAGCACAAATGTCTATTGAATAAACAGATACATCATTAAAAGGACAGTAAACACAGGCTGAAACAGACAACTGCAGGCAAATATTAATAAAAATGTCAAATGCATACCAATAATATCAATTGTTTGTGTAAAGAATAAAGGAGGAGAGACCTAGAGGGGGCCCCTCCAAGAAGAACAGAGAGACTGGACAGATGGGTCTTTGAACGCTAGCTCCCTCACAGGCAGGGGCGATATCTCAGTGAAGGTCCAAATAATGATCACATGAATGACAGCGCTTGTACATATGTCTTCCTAATTATACCAAATGGGTGTGTATTAGTATGTGCATAAAAATATAAAGTATACACACCAAAAGAGTAAATACCATTCACATACCCACAGGTATCCCCATGGAATGGGTCCCACAAAATAGCAGGGAAAGTTCCAATAAGGCCCTCTGCTCAGGAGGAATGTCTGTGCTGGACCAGAAAGGGGGAAAAAGGAGGGGAGTGCTGTTAGATTGTAGATCACCAAAAATGGATCAGAAAGCCGAGGGAGTCAGATGAGTAGCACCATCTTACCTCCTGTAAATCGATCATGTACACGTCTGATGTCCTGTCCGTCACAGCCCTGTCAGTGACCGGCCGCAGCAGAAGCTTTATACACACTGGGACGCCCGCACATGCACGGTAGACCCGTGTGTATCATGAATGCATGAACCAAAAGGTCACCGGACATGTGTGTTTGTGATCAGGAAGGATCAACTGTCCACAGAGTGCACAGTGCCGCCCCAGGAAGAGACGTGATGGCACCCTGCGTTCCAGTGATACCAACGCGTAACACACGGCCTACTGGCAAAGGGCGGAACCAACACAATGGTCCGACCTCGCCAAGGAGGGGACTGCATAATTAACAGCCACCCATAGAAGATTGCACATCAGAAAAAAGGGGGCAGAGACACCAAAACGGCAAGGCACATCAATACCGAGGATAATTCCGCAATAGTTCACAAATAGGCCAATTAAAATGACATACACATAATAACATAACCATAGGCCAATTAAAACGGCATAAACATAATAACCATAGTGGACCGGAAGGTGCGTCTAATCAATAACTAATGAAAGATTAAAAAAGGAGAGGAAAAGAAAAAGCAAGATTCTGCATGCCAGAAGTGGACCAAACCACCATCAAATCCAGAGAACCACTTAATCTTCCCATCCCTCTGATGAGAAACTCCAAAAAAGGGCTGTAACGCACCATGTCATTTAAGCCTGGGGGCGAGGTGGCATCCAAGTATACTATCCAGTGTGTCTCATGCTGGAGCACTACTCTATTCCAATCTCCACCTCTGTTGTTGGGCTGAACTCGATCAAGGATAAGGAACTTGATCTGTGGAAATTTACCCCCATGATTGTCCCTAATGTGCCTACCTAGTGGGCGATCAGGATTGGACTTCTGCATGCCTAGAATGTGCCTATACATCCTTTTATGAAATTCCTGTTTGGTCTTTCCTATATAAAAGATCAAAGAAGGGGGTACCATCCAGTTATGTTACAAGAGTTGCCGCCATCCCTGACGTAAGGAGAAAAAGGAATAACCCCTCAGG
Source organism: Lithobates clamitans (assembly GCA_037952925.1). NCBI lineage: Eukaryota > Metazoa > Chordata > Amphibia > Anura > Ranidae > Lithobates > Lithobates clamitans. Next base: position 123,740 of record JBBGZY010001977.1, read on the forward strand.
AAATGGTGGGACTTTAAAGGCAACGGAGTAATAAAAGCAATTTTATTGGTACAAATATACATAAATATACATTTAAGAAAAAAATCTACTGCAATCACATTGAATAGTCAATAAACAAAAAAATTAGGAATATACTGATGTGAGAACCAAATGTGTATTCATGTAGTCTTCCACCTGAGCCTACGCGTTTCGGGACTGCTCAAAGAGTCCCTTCATCAAGGGCAAATTGTAGGAGGATTTTACACTACATAACAAAATATGAAATAACGTAATTAGAAATCAAATGCATTGTACATATTTCCTGCATCTAACATCATTCTGTACAGTTCGACATAAAAAACGACAGAAACAAAAAAGAAAAAAATTGCACATACCCAAGTATATTCAGGAAAGGAGGCTGACTGTCAGAGTAAATCTCGGGGGTAAGTACGCACAAGACGCCAAGAATCCAGAATAGGAAACGAGCGTATGTCTGGCCCCGCCTTATCCATACTGGTCCCAATGTGCCACCCCAGGAGAGGAAACTCAAGAGTGACAGCACTATCCCGGAGGGGTCCAAAAAGAGAAGAACCAGAGGGGGGATTATCTGGAAACCCTGCCTGTACGCAGACCTGCACGGTGCGTACCGTGCTCTGCGTCCATGCAGTGTTAATTTTTAACATATGGGTGCTTTTTGCTTCTTTAAGGGACTCCAGCCTACTCGGCTCTTTTTTGGTTCCAGATAACCCCCCCTCTGGTTCTTCGCTTTTTGGACCCCTCCGGGATAGTGCTGTCACTCTTGAGTTTCCTCTCCTGGGGTGGCACATTGGGACCAGTGTGGATAAGGCGGGGCCAGACATACGTCCGTTTCCTATTCTGGATTCTTAGCGTCTTGTGCGTACTTACCCCCGAGATTTACTCTGACAGTCAGCCTCCTTTCCTGAATATACTTGGGTATGTGCAATTTTTTTGTTTTTTCTTTTTTGTTTTTTCTTTTTTTGTTTCTGTCATTTTTTATGTCGAACTGTACAGAATGATGTTAGATGCAGGAAATATGTGCAATGCATTTGATTTCTAATTACGTTATTTCATATTTTGTTATGTAGTGTAAAATCCTCCTACAATTTGCCCTTGATGAAGGGACTCTTTGAGCAGTCCCGAAATGCGTAGGCTCAGGTGGAAGACTACATGAATACACATTTGGTTCTCACATCAGTATATTCCTGATTTTATTGTTTATTGACTATTCAATGTGATTGCAGTAGATTTTTTCTTAAATGTATATTTGTACCAATAAAATTGCTTTTATTACTCCGTTGCCTTTAAAGTCCCACCATTTCCTGAGGGGTTATTCCTTTTTTTCCTATATAAAAGGATGCGCACTGACAGGATAGCCTTTAGACCACTCCAATTGTTATGCAGTTGGCATTTTGGGTAGGTTTGAATATTTTACTATTGGGGAGTCTAATATTGCTACCTGTGTGCATGTATTACTATTATTACAATATCTACAGCCTCCGCACTTAAAGGTGCCAGGACGCTTGCAGGGATCTTTTCGGAAATTGCCTGTAAATTCGCTCTGTACAAGCGCGTCTTTGAGAGACCTAGTTCTACGATAGGTTACAGATGGATTTTGTGAGATGAATGGGCTTAAAGAGGGACCTTTTGGTCCGCTCATGTGCGATACACATGGGACTACTGCGCGTGCCCCAATGTGTATAAAGCTTCCGCCACGGCCGGTCACTGACAGGGCTGTGACGGACAGGACATCAGACGTGTACATGATCGATTCACAAGAGGTAAGATGGTGTTACTCATCATGACTCCCTCGGCTTTCTGATCCATTTTTGGTGAGCTACGATCTAACAGCACTTCTCTCCCTATTCCCCCTTTCTGGTCCAGCACAGGCCTTCCACTTTTTTTTTTTTTTTTTTTATACCACTCAGCAAGATTATTTGTCTGGGAGTCATTTTTCAGTTGTCAATACTTTAAACTTCTTCCCATTCCTTCTTCTCATCCTCGTGGTTATGCTGATTACACTTTTATTCCCCCTCAAAACTTATTTAAGTGGTATTTGGTTAATACATTTTACCTTTGCACATTGACCCTCCACCGCCCCCCTTCCCCCCTAGCCCCCCCGAGACCATACTTCCCCCCTGCTCCCCCCCTCTCTTTTGATATCTTCAATTCTACCTCTGTTTCAGCCTCCAGGCCCTTTTTTCTGTCAGTCTCAGGATCTCTTTATCTTCCTGCCTAGGATGTCCATATCTCGGCCACTCTCAGGGACACTTTAAACTCTGCCCACCTTCTCCATTTTGTCTCAAAGGCACCCATTTTCGTCCCTTCGCTGTACCTTAAATATTCTAGGCTGTGTATTTCATTGATTTTATCAAACCAGTCCTTCATTGCGGGTCTTTCTATCCTTCTCCAGTACTTGGGTATCAAACTTTTACCCGCATCGATGAGATGCGGCAGTAGCGTTCTCTGGCAGGCTTTGTTGGGCATCTCACTCATGTGAAATAGACAAACCCAGGGATCGTCTGGTACACTAGCCCCTGTTATGTCTTTAATGAATCCCCTCACTTCGCTCCAAAATATTTTAATTGTCGGGCATTGCCACCAGATGTGAGCCATTGATCCTGTTTCCTTACACCCCCTCCAACAATATTGTGGGGGTCTGTTTTGGAATTTGTTCAGGCGGTCTGGGGTCAAATACATCCTGGCTTGGCATCTGAAGTTTAGCTCCAAGATTTTACTGTTAACTGACGTAGCTACTGCTCTGCTTAGGATCAGTGACCCCTCTGGGGCAGTGAGCTTCCTCCCTAGCTCCTTCTCCCACTTCTGTATAAACAAGGGGGTTTCTGTGCTCCCAAGACCTATCAATAATCTGTATGTCTGGGAGAACCCCCCCTTCTTGTCTTTGTCCGTACACATTTTCTCTAGTGGGCGTAGGTTCTCCTTTGATCTAGTTGGTTGTGGGAGGGATCTTATAAACTGACTCAATTGGTTATACCGCCAACTATTTATCACCAGTAAGCTTTTTTTTCCCTTTAGCTCTTGATATGTGCAGATTTTGTTCTGTTTTGTTTTGTTCTGTCACAGGCCTTCCACTTGAGCAGAGGGACTTATTGGACCTTTCCCTGCTATTTTTTGGGACCCATTCCTTGGGGATACCTGTGGGTATGTGATGGATATTTACTCTATAGGTCTATATTCTTTATATTTTTATGCACATACTAATACACACCCATTTGGTGTAATTAGGAAGACATATGTACTAGCTCTGTCATTCATGTGATCATTATTTGGACCTTCGCTGAGATATCGCCCCTGTCTGTGAGGGATCTAGCGTTCAAAGACCCATCTGTCCAGTCTCTCTGTTCTTCTTGGCCCCTCTAGGTCTCTCCTCCTTTATTCTTTACACAAACAATTGATATTATTGGTATGCATTTGACATTTTTTTCAATATTTGCCTGCAGGTGTCTGTTTCAACCTGTGTTTTACTGTCCTTTTAATGATGTATCTGTTTCTTCAATAGATATTTGCGCTCTGTTTGTTAATAACCCCTGAAGAAAGGCATTTAGCCAGAAACGTCGGGTCTTCAGGGATGTAATCAACATCTGTATATGTATCAATTGTGTATTTCATACTCTGTCATGTTTAGATTTATACAATAAATTATGTATTTTTTTACATTATTTGATGTATTTGTCACTTTCAAAGTCCCATTTCCCAAGGGGGTTCTTTCTTCTTTTACTCTAAAACCAGGATGTGGTGACCAA